>PUFA01000209.1:600000-782500 GCA_003508835.1 Eonycteris spelaea
AATGAATGGGAGTGGTGAGGTTTTGCTCTCAATTATAGGTTAATACAATATTTTTTAAAAAGACTATAGGAATTTGAAGTAAAACTACTAAAGTAGCAGTAAAAAAGATGGAAGTTAGTGCAAGAGGAATTGTTAAGTGGACACAACAGAATTTGTTGACTCATTGAATATAGAAGAAAAACAAAGAGCACTGAAATATGTCTCCAAACAGGCTTAGTGCATTTTATTAATATGATAATTATAAATGACTGTACGTATGTTCCCAGGCTGTTATCCTTAGGGCCTCTATGCATATTCTGTGTTTCATTTACCTTTCTTATGCAGAGAGACTGACAATTAGGTAAGGTCGATACTTGGTCTTTTGCTAAAGTTTACAACCAGTAAAAAATCATTTCTCTAATTTGGGGTAGAAAATTGCTTAAATGTGTAATTTAATAAAGATTTAAAATACCTGAGTTATATTTCCAAAATTAAGAGCAGGAAGCAACAATTAAAGATCTTGCTTTAAGGTAATATAATTTAGCGTAAAATGTATCAACTAGCATTTTCAAAAAAGAATTTAAGATTCACCATTTCTAGGAATAAATGTATAGAAAGTGTAGAAAGTGTTATTGGATACAACTGAAATGGAATTAAACATTACTTCTGAAAAGTATAATTCCTAACTGTGGTCTCACAGGTCCTACCTCTTCCCCCTCAAAGCTTCCTGACATTTTTCCTGGCTCTGATTTCATATTGGGATTTTTAAGTGGTGGTAGAGAGGAAGGAGAAACATTCAAATGTGAGTTCTAAAAGACTGATTTTAATGTTGTTGTCGTGTATGTGTGTTTTGTGTGTGTGTGTATGTGTGGTTTAGTAGTGATTATTAAATGTTAATTGTAGGAAGGAAAGGAATGAAGATATTTAATTTTTATTAATTAGGACATCATAAAAAGAACTATAAAGATGCAGCTAGTAACATGGAAAGGAAAGTAGAAGGAAAAAGAGATGAAGAAAGAACACTACTCAAATATAAAGTTGGAATATTAAGGGTGATTGGATGAAAGTAGCAAGAAAAGAAGATGGAGGAATTCAAAGGGACCAATTAGAAGAAAGATGGGAAAGAGGGAAAGAGAAATAGGGAGAGAGAAGAAGGGAGAAAATAATTGAGAGATTGGCAGAATGAATAAAGAGGGAAAGAACCACTTCAGGTTTAGCTGTTGTACTGTTTTGAGTGTGGATCAGTTAATTGAAACTACTGGGCTCGTGCATGACCAAGAGTCATTCCTAAAGACGTAAACACTTATTAGCAGATCTTGTACAAATAAAGATTGATTTATGCCACACTCAAAAAGTAACAAATAATCCTCTAGTTCTTGGTGGTTACTGGTACTAAGTATGTTATAAAATAATTTTTAATTATTAGAGAAGTAACACTATTTTAGAAGTGATATGGGATTATACACCTCAAATAAGACAATGCAAATGAAAAAATATTTTGCTTTTTGTGACCAATGAATATCCATTGTCCTTCCAGGTGAGATGTAGGATGCCTTTTTGGAGACTCAGGTTCCCTGTATCTTTTTTGGAGTGGAGTCCAATGCCTGCTTACCTGAGCCTGGGAGATAAGAGCATAAACCATTCTCTCATTAAGTGAAATGTTGTCTCATAGGTGTATTTTCCAAAGCCACCTAGTTGATGTTATTCTTTCATAGCAGCTGAATGGATATAGATAGTTTGTCAACACCATTTTTTTCCCCACAGTATCCATGACTGTCATAGATTAAGATTTAGAGAGTTGAAGTCAGGATTATTAACAAAGGAGTTTGGATTCTGACCTGTGTTTTCTATGTTTAGAGCAAAGAGGGAGAACCTCTAGAAAATGAAGGTGACCATTGTTTTTTTAAAATATTTTTTTAAATGAAAGGTATTTTGGACTTTAATAAGCATATTTTTAAAATATGATTCTTTACCTTTTTGTCAAGATGCCTGATCTCTGCTATACACTGCCATAGTAAGGTAGCTAGAGACTGGTTTAGCACATTTTTTGTTGAGTTTTACTATTTGTTTTACCATTGAATCCAATGATAATGGAATTAAATGACATCAAAAGGATGGTCAAATATTATAAAGTAGTCTATAATTTTATACTCCCATTGCTATCCAATCAGGAAAGCACATGTGGAATTACTGTAGACCACACAAGGGAAGGGGAAATTACATAGTCTATAAGTTGGTCAAAGCATTTTTTGTAGAACAGAAATTGGCCTTGTTCCCATCGTTTCAATTTCTGGCCTACTTAGCTAAAGTAGCTGAAGGAAAAAAATTCATCATCAGTAGCTCTGCTTCAGACAAACACAATGAAGGCTAACAGCCTTTGATAGAAAGCCCTGTGTAAGGCATGTTAAGAAAACATGACTTTAAACTCACACTTGAGCAACCTGTGTTACCCTAACCCTAACATGAAGGTTAGATTCTCCCACCTCCACCACGAGGTTTGGATTTAATTGTCCAGTTATAATTGGGAATGGAAGAAAAGAGGGCATGATAGCCTGAAAGTTATTTATGACCCTTTTTGTCCAGAACAATTTATATTAAGATATAATGACATTAGAATTATATGAGATAAAGAGACTAACAGAATTTAAATTTTAGGTGCATCTTCAGTGGTTAACATTGTTTTCAAATGTTTCTGTGAAGGGTCAGACAGTAAGTATTTTATATCTTGTGGCATATATGGTGTCTGTCACTACTCATCCCAGCTATTGTAGTATAAAGTATGCATAGACAATACTTAAATGAATGGGTGTGGCTATATTCCCATAAAAATGTATTTATTATTTATAAAAATAGATGGTAGGCTGGTTTTGCACTATAGACCAGGCCATATTTTGCCAAATCCCGATCTACATTAGTATAAATCTTTTTTTTTTTTTTAAATTATTTTTGAGTCCAGTGGTAAATGCTTAAATAGCAGAAACGTATACTGAGGACATTATTTATGATCTTTCAGGGGCCAGTCCAACTAGGGGGAGACTGGTGAGACAAGTGAGACACTAATGTCAGGTACAAGATTTAAGGGACACTGAAAACTCAGTAATCAAGATAAATAATATTTATGCAATATATTAGAAAAAAAAATTGACAAACTATAGCCCAGGATTCCACTGTCTGCTTTTATAAACAAAGTTTTATTGGAACCAAGACTAGGATTAGGTTGAGGTGAATGAGGTAAGGGTATGTAAGAAAAAGTAGGATCTCGTCTTTATTTAAAGTATGATATTTGTTCATCGTGATTTTTCTACATTAATTTTGATTTTAAAAATATTGCAGTAAATATTATTTATCTTGATTACTGAGTTTGGAGACTACAAATTTTGTGCCCAAGGCAAATACCTCACTTTTATCACTCTAGTTCCAACATGCTTTTGGTTGACATACTTTAATATCACTAACATAACTTTTTAAAGTACTTCTGAAAACACCTAAATGATCTACTCTGATAAATTGTCAAAGTATATTTTGTGGGACATAGCTATTATGTCTTCTTGTTCTGCATATTCCATGACAGTTCTAGACTATTTCAAATATTTTCCTTTCTCACAGGTCTTGAGTGAGAGATTCCCAGTGTGCTAAAAAATGAGTTAGAGGTCCACCCTAGAAAAGGTTAAATATTACCTGGCATACAAATATTATAATATTCTATGTACTTGCCACAAAACAGTAAAAAACCCAGTATGCATGGCTTATCTGGAATTTCCATTAACCACTTGCTAGCTTTATAAATGTGAGGATCTGTTTGTTTGTTTGTTTGTGTTCTATTTTCAATTGATTCATCACATCTTCATCGATGTTCAAAATCTATACCTACATATTTTTCAGTATACAAAGAAGGAAAAGGTCTTTATTTTCATTTTCAGGTCTTATACTGTACTTGCTATGTACATGTACAGAGTATGCATTCAATAAATACCTGCTTAGTCAACTAACACATTTATTCTGTGCTTACTATTGATTGGACAAGACACCATGCTAGGTGATCTCTAAGAGGCAGCAAAACTGTTTCTTGAAACTTTTTTAATAGTACAGTAGTCATGGTAACGATTCTATTAAAGGGAGGAATGTATATGAGTAGGTGAATACCATAGACAAGGAGTGTGTTGTTATGCTTGATTTTAGGAGTGAGGCAGGAGTGGGTTGTAGTTGTTGATGATAGTCAAGGTCATCAGCTACAGCTGGGAAAGGTAAAGAAGCTAAAGTTTCTAGTACCAATTCCAGTGTTCGCATGTGTAGGGCTTCCCCCACATGTCCAGCAACTCGATACCAGGTGGGTATCCTATATAGTCAACTCAATTCTAACACTACCCCAAGATAGCATCATATTCCAGAGGTTAATAGTTCAGTATCATAACACACACACACACGCACCACACATCAACGTCAGACACCAGTACCAAGTCCATGTTGTCACCTCTGCTTCTGACAGATCAGCTATGGATTAGAGGTTCCAATGACCACTTCCTTGGGTTCAAGTAATTTGCTAGAGTGGCTCACAGAACTCAAACACTCTACTTACTAGATTACTGGTTTATTATAAATAATAACTCAGGAAGAGATACAGAGGGCAAAGTATGGAGGAATAGGTACAGAGCTTCCATGCCCTGTCCAAGTGCACCTCTCTCCCCAAAGCTCCATATGTTCATCAATCCAGAAGCTCTTTTTTTTTTTAATAAAAATAAATTTGTATTAAAATACTGGAGTCTGAACAGGAGAGAGTAAAAGAGTATAAACAAGTAAACATCACTACATTCAGCTCAGCCTGATTGAATGCTGAGAGATGACTCTAAATGTTCTCTGTGTGCTTACCAGCAAGATACATGAATTCTATTGTACACTGAAAACACACTAATTTTGATTAGGCAAAGGCATTTTATCAAAGTCACCCCAGTGCCCAAAACAGACATCACACAAACAGCTGTAAAAGTGTGGCTATCCCTGCTAAAACTGGTTTGTCAAATAGCACCACATTCATGAGTCAGTGTTCTACCTATAGCTTTATGAAGATCTTCTAAATTCCAAACATAAAATGTGCCAAGCTGTTTGCCCAATGCAAGCATCTTTTGCCAGAAATGCATAGAAAACCTCACGTACCAAGTTTCACACTGGCTGTAATCAAATAGCCCAAGAATAGTAAGATTAAACTCACTTAGTTTAATTTTATCTATATCATCCTCCATTTTGCCAGGTTTCCAGCACACAGCGTGTGTTTGTTTGTTTTTTGTTTGTTTGTTTTTAAAGACAAATGCTGGCAAAGATTCTGAGACACTCAATCTTCCATACATTTCTGCTGGGAATGTAAAACGAAAAGTTTTAAATCACCTAACCATCACACACAATTGACAGAATTTCTATGTCTATCCCTGATAGAAAAGTCAAGAAAGTGAATTTTCTGAGAAATAAATGGTCTATTTTATTTGGGTTATACTCATAAATGTCCTTGATTGCATTAATTACTCATTCTCTGAACTGATCTTTCAAAGTTTTAGAGAGTGATTCATACCACATGACTTAATTTGTTTGTTTGTTTGTCTGTTTTTTATTTATTTATTTATTTTACCCAGAAGATTATAATCAGCACTTAGAATTTAATCTCTGTGCTCTTCTATACCTCCATATATTGCCACAAGAGTGTCTGTTTAGATATTCTGTAATCATAAGGTATGACCTTAACTGACTGACAGAGAAGATTTGAACCTCCTGGGTGGAATTTCAGCTTATCAGTAGCAATTTCATGGCCAACATAGCGCTTTATGCATTGCATTGCTATGGGATTAATTATACAAAATTTGCCTCCAGATCTAGCCACAGCCAGCAGAGGATGGTTCGTATTGCTATCATATGTCCATGCACAAGTATAAAAGTTTTCATCAGCAGTGGAATAGGAGAGCAACATAGGATTGCAACAGCCAGATTTCTTCTTTGTAAATGATATTCATGTAAGGTAACTCTGTTGCATCCTACAGTTGCAAAAACTAGTGGATTTCTTTCTTTATTGTTCCAGTTAAAATGAACCCCAAACAATAGTTGATTATCATTCCTGGACACTGTTCACACATTTGAAAGAATATTTGCATTTCTTTGACTTCCATTTTCCCTTCCCCAAACTTTTCTTTCCAGTTTCATTTGGTGTTTTGTAGGTATATCAGAATGCTCGGTCATTGTATCACCTGTCCTCATCTAGAAAACCAACTATACCTAAACCTAATTTAAAATTTTTAGACGTATGATAACAAAAGGAAGGTTTCATCAAGATATATCTCTTCCACTTCATGGACAAGGCTACACACTTAAGGGGACTCTCTTTTTCTTGGGTCTCGTGGTATCCAGAGTATCTTTTAGCTCCCATCCTTTAATGATACTGGAGTCTTTGGAATGTGCCTTAACCTGTACGCTCTGCTGCTTTTCTATCTCTGTTTCAATTACAATCCATAATTAGGTCCTAATTCCTGAGCTTTGCTGCATTGGTTCCAGGTCAGAATAATCTGAAAAGCACTTCACTGGACTATGAATTATTTTAAAAAATCAGGAATTTTCTTTTTCATTTTTGAATTTCTAACTATATACTCATTCATTTATTTAATAGAAAACATAAATGTAATAAAGGTACTAGATATATAAGATAGAGTGTTAAACAAGTCAGACATTTTCTTATCCCTAGAACAACACCTAGCAAATAGAAGTTAATTAAAAAAGGTTTATCTGAGCACTTCTCTCCCTTAAATGTCAGTTATCATAAAACAAATAAGTGTTAACAAAGCCCAGCCATTATTGAACAGACACTGAACAAGGCACTGATCTAAGGCTATAATTGCATTATCTTAACTGGAAAAGCTTACAAGGCAAAAAATACTGTCATCACTACTGTGCAGATAAGGAACTGAGGCTCATAGTTGCTGAGACAGTCACTCAGTGTCACACATAATCAAAGGTGGCAGAACCAGGATTCAAATGTAGGCATTCTGACAACAAAGTCTGTAGTCCTAATTACCATGTTGATAGCCTGTGTAGCATAAAACTCAAATTCGTTTTATTATAATAAGTACAAACATAATACTTCTACAACTATTTATATATCGCTTTAATAAATATCCTCTTTTTGGAGCAAAGAAACACCAAAGGATATCAGTTGTCAGCCATGATCTTATTTGTAAAGGCTCTGTGACAAAACAAATTGCCACTGATTCCAAAACTTTGTCCCCCAAGAAGCTTACGAATGTTCAAATTATGAGACCAAACAGATATGTGTTGAAATCATACTGTTAATATATCACTTGACTACAGAATGTGCTCATGCCTTCTCAAGGATCGTTATTTGGGGAAATCAGAACACTGCTGATCACAGAGTGAAGTTATATAGTTATGAATGAAATATTATACAAATGTATCTTTCATGAATCCAATCTTAATTTCTCATGTAAAATTTAGCTGTCATCTCATAATTCCTCAAACACTTCATCAAGTAAATGATTTACATTTTACAAATTCATTTATTCAGTGATTTCCAGCATTTGTTAATTTACCCTTTTCTACTATTATTTACATAATTCATCTCTATCACTAGGACATAAAGGGCTTAGAGGTTAAGATTATATTTGCATTATCAGTGCCTAGGCACAGTGCCTGGTATAAAGTAGTTAGAAAGTATTTTTAAGTCAGTATCTGATATTTCCTTTGTACATGATAGGCAGTGTTGATTAGGAGGTAGAGTGGAAGGAACATTCCAGGTAGAGGAAAGAGCAAGTGAAAAGCCTGGATGGAGGACTTAGCATGAAGTATTCAAAAACATCAAGAAGTTCAGAGTATAGTGTGTGAGAAGGTAATTGGGATTGGAGTCCAAGGTTTAGCCAAGGTCACTATTGTATAGGCCTATGTAGATATTAGCAAGAACACTGGAGTTTAGAGTCTAGGAAAACATGATATGACATATATGATAATATATCCGGTTTAGGAAGAATAGAGAAAACCAGCAACATAGAAATAGCAGGGCCAAATATGAGCTTTGCATTATTTCAAGAGATAATCGGTGATGATGTAGACTAAGATGTTAGCAGTAGAGGAGGTGAGAAATACTCATTTTCTAGTTATGTTTCTGAGACAAAATGTCTGGGGGAATTGAATTGTCATATCATGAGATAGAAAAAAAATTGAATTTATTTTAAACATGGTACTGAATTGTTAAAGGAACTTTTATGTTGCAGGAATTAACTTCTGGAGTAAACTCTACCAGTTTCCTAATAAGACTACCATTTATTTTTAGAAATCTAGTATAATTTCTCCATTGACATGACTTTTTAAAAATCAGATCTTTAGAATACTTCTGAATTGGAATGTAAATTATACAATTGAATATTGTCATAACTATTCATTCACAGTTTTAGTTCATCAGCAATGTTTATTAAGCACTTTAACTAATACCCTATACTAGGGTTTCCTCAGATAGTTTGTCATGCTCTGTGATTAATAATCTAGAAAATTATAGTTTTTTATCAAACATTTCCATGCACCAGTTATCAATTCTGAGGAAGTAGGGCATGGTGCACCTGTTGCCAGTCCCAAGGGAGGACTCCAACTGTGTGGAGGACAGTAACAATCATCGTAATACCAGTCACCAGGAACAGAAGTCCAAACACGTCTGCTCACTTCCTGGTGTTAGAGTTGCCAAGAAGAACACAGCACAAATACTGAGTGGAACAATGCTACATTCACCTAGAGAAGAGACAGAGTAAAATCAGTTTAAATAATGAGCATTTGTCTCTGATGGCCAGTGGGTCCCTCTCAGTGACTGGCACAAGGTATTTTGCCTATGTACACCATTCTCATGCCATAGTGAGAAGACCCTGTCCCCTTCCCATGGATGACAGATATAATACAGATGCTTGCCGAGTGTTATATGATGCACATGCTTTAAGTAAAGACACAAGAGCATTCATTGAGCCTGAAACAGGGAAAGATATCCCCACACAAGGTGAATAGCCCAGTACAGGCTGTGTGGATTCTCTCTCTTTATACAGAAGTGTTCTAAGCCAGAGCTCATTCTTATGTGGCCAAATAAGGGCCAAAAGAATGTAGGCATGAGACTGACTTTCTCAACAGCCATCTATGAATTCAGGTATGAGATAGATTAAGTCAGATAAGAGATATAATTGAGAAAGTATAATTTGAACTGGACTAGGAAGGCTAAGTGAAACTGAATTCTGATGAGATTAAGGAAAAAAGAATGGAGTGAAAAGTCATAACAGGAGATGAATTATAACATAGAAAATATTTAGGGCATGTATAGTGTATAGTGGCTAAAGAGAAAACAAAAGATAAGGTGAGACTGACATTTCAAATGGCAGGATAAGAAAGTTCCTCTTTTTTGTTCTTTGTGCCACTTACTAATTTTGAACAAGAAAAAACTAGAAAGTAGTCATATTTTTCAAATGCGCAGTATAAGAAGGCTTCCAGACACTAGCTAGTAAACAGAATAACAGAAATCCCCTGAGACGCTCTAGAAGATTTTGTACTAAAAGGTACTTATAGTCATGAGCCATTGAAATAGTTACTTTAAATTCTTTCCACAATTCTTTTCATGCCAACTAAGGAGATAGAAAGATTCACTGAATTAAATTACTTTAGCTTCATATTTCTGCTAAGAACAAGGGAAATTGTGAAGAAACTAGCAAACACAAGAAATAAAATAAAAAATATGTTTGAAAAAATAACCAGTGTTTTTTTTTTTCTTTTTTTTTTTCCTTACTGAGATATTCCACTCTTTGTAAGCAGCAAATACTTGTTAGGAGACTTTAAAATGTAATTTTCAAAACAAAGTAAAATTATGACTCATACAAATCTAAAATAAATGCATGCCAAGTATATTGCTTAATCTGATTAAATGAGGAAACCAGGTAGATGTTACAACTGGTTTAGCGGAGAATCCAAAGAATAGATACATTTATTGATGAGGAATATTGAAACGAACTTGGGAATGAATACAAAAGTGGTTTTTTACCAAGGAAGCTAAAGGTTGCTTTGCCAGTGAACAGAATCTATTTACATTGCCATCAGTTTTGTAAGATTTAGCTTTAACCTCTATAGAATTTAAAATAGCCTAAAGAAGACAATCCTGCATATTCTATAGCATCAGATAGTCTTCAGAGGTTTTAACATTCCACTGAAAGGAAATCCAATAATCTTCTTTGCTTATTTCAAAGTCTTAAATTTCCCCTTACATATGAAAGGCTTCAGTTAGAAATAATTTTACTCACATCTCTGGGTGTTAGTCTTCTATGTTGTGACAGCAAAGAGACTAGACAGTGAAATTACTGGGGATATCTCTAAGAAGATTTCTATGGACGTATTTTAAATCCAGTGGTAGAATGTAGGATGAGATATTATGGAAGTAAATGTGTTTAAAGATGACATTTTCATAAGATGTTTCCTCAGTTGTCAAAATTATCTACTACGTGTGAGAGCTTGTGAGATACAGAGAAGCACTAGAGAATAGCCCTGCTTTAAGCCAATTTTCATTTTGTGTGTATACTTGAAAGCTAACATAAGGTCTTAATATAATCAAAGCCAAATTATAGATTAAGGCAAAATGTGTTCTAAAAGTTAAGGGATAGAAACAATGAAATGGTTTAGGGTGGTCTGAAAGAGCTCCTCTGAGGAGATAGAACTGAAGTTGAATATATAATAAGGGTGAATGTTTATAAATATTAAGGACTCAAAGTCATGACTAAGCTTTCAATATTAATTAGAAAAAAAATGTTTTTTCAGTTTGACAGAGTTCCTCTTAAAACTTGGTGCCCTGAATCTTATTCTGGACATGTACTATGTTCAAGTTTTTTCTAAAGAGATTGTTAATCCATAAGATAGTAAACATTTCTCATAAGAATAAATAAATCCAATAGAAAGAATGGGAAGGACTAATAGTCATCAAGAATTCAGTGTGCATTTATTTGAAAATTAAAAATACAAGTAAACATTTACATATTTTATGTTTTTTTTAACTAGAAAGTTTCCTAGAAATTATATAGAGGTGTTGGTGAAATAAATCTTATCAACAAAAGACCCATGCATACCAATATAGAAGAAAGAAAATGATTTAATATTAAGTATTATCAGATCTGCATACCTGTAAGATATCATGAAAGTAACTACAGCATCTGGACAGAAGTTCACATAAACTTACATAGGCAAAGTAAAAGAAACAACAATTAAATTTCTCTTAACTTTCATAGGATAAATAGATCTATCTTGTGATTGTCTTCTGTACAACTGTGAAAGAATCGATTTTAGAGGTACATGTTTGCAGTCGCAAGGGTCAGAATGCCTTACTGTAAAAGTGAAAAGTTCGGGTTTTTTACTGGGATGTTAATTTTCAAAGAACACCATAAGAAGGTGGAGAGGCAGTTGCCTTAATCATTAAAATTTCGTTGTGTTAATTTTACGTAAGATATCTCAAATATCTTAGTTCTCTCTATAGCACCTTGCTTGCCTTACTTTTTCTTTCATGTATATTTATGCTTCTTTTTTTTTTAATTTGCTCTGTTATTTCGTCACTGACCAGAAGAAAATAGCATAGGGTGAGGCAGTTTTATAATCCACAGGAAGCTAAATCATGAGACAGCAGTGTAGCTCAAGGGTCTCTGCTGTTTCCAGAAGTGGGGGTTAATCAGGAACGTGGAACATAGAAGCAAGCCATCCTGGCACCCATCTGTGCCTAAAAATTTAGTAAATACCAGCACAAGGATAGAACTCAACTTCTGGGATTAAGATTTTTAAAAAATGGCTTAGAGCAGTGCTTCAGCACTAGAGAAGACTTAATTATCTGTTGAAGTTATAGCATGGGAGGGTGGCGGGATGTGGGAAGGCAGAAAATAAATCTAATAGAGAAGTAGCAAATGTTTGAGTAAGAAGGAAGATGTACCCAAAAGCCAACCCAGAAAGAAGCAGATCTTAAAACAGGCTAGAAATGAGAATGGTAGGGTCTTGGCGACCAGATCTGAGTCACGAGCTCAGTTATTAGTTCTTTGGTTAATTTTAAGCTGAGGCAGTGAAACAACCACTGCCTGCCTGTCAGGCTTTCCGGAACCACTCTGGTAGTGAGTCTGAAGCTGGGAAGAGCATATTTATACAACTGTGAGGAGTCAGAGCAGAAGGGGGCAAAGTTAGTAAGGACAACACATCAGTGTAGTAGGGGTGATGAAAAGCCCAATTAAATAGTAATTGAAAGTTTTTTCTATTTATTTGCACTGATTCCTAATCAATCCCCAAAATTTGCCCTGCTCAAATGTTGTTTCCTATGAAAGTATAAGTAACATTTTTTTAATCAAATGAACTTCCCTTGTTCCTTTACATAACAAATTGCTGCCAATCAATTTCTATTTGTAGACATCAGACATGTTGTTAACCGAGTGTCTTGCCCCCCAAAATTAAGGCTTGTGATCCACTACATATTTTATTATCCACTCTCAGTAATGCTCTCAGTTGCACTTACAAAACAATTAATTTCAACAGCTATTTATTTTCTAAAAATAAGCAATATGGGATATTTTTAGTTTGGCACAAGAATCATAGCATTTGGGGAAGCTTTGTGTTTCATGCTATAACTTGCCTATTGACATTTTTAATTGCTAGAAAAATTCTAAATTTTTTAAAAAGAAAATCAAAATGTGTTCTTATATTAAATAGTGTTATTTAGAGAGAGTGGCAATTGTATTTTTAAATAGACTTCTTCCTTACCATATTATTATGTCCTAGAACAAAGTGTTCCTGCCAGAGAGCAGTTTTATATTAAAGTATCATTTTTGCTCATTCTGCTATTATACTTCATGTAGAGACCTGATAAAGAAAGAAAATGAATAAGAACTAGAGAGGGATTAATCATGAATATTAAAATTATAGCAAAGAAACTCTTTATCTCAATTTGTAATCCATAAGCAATATAGAGATTTTTGTTTTTGAGTAGAAGCAGCGAAGATCAAGTTCTGATGTCTGGTCACTGAAATGCTTGCATATCAACAATTGAATAGAAATGTAAATTAATCAAAGAAGACAGTCTAAGAAATATTAGGGAATCATAGTAGTAGCAAACAAAAACAATAACGTAAATATATAAACATGCCAAAAAACTTACATGGGTATGCCTAAAATATTATATTAAAAAAAAAAAATCTCTTCTTATCTGCCCATATAAAAAAAAAGCATTTTTTCACTTCAGTGTTAGTTTTGGAATCTTATACAGTAAGAAAAAAATTAACCTCTGTTAATTGTTAGGTGACTAACAGATGCCAATCAATCAGTAAAGAGTTATAGAGCACTCTAGCGCCCCTAGTTCCCTGACATGTGTTACAGGGATGTAGTCCTCAATGTCAAATAATTTTTACATTGCAAGGCAAACTGACAGATATAATATCACACAAAAAAAAACTTAGGTAAATCATTATATAATGGTTTGCTAAACTGAGTTCAATTGCTTTAACTTAGAAAAAATAATTATTATGAGGGGTAGAGAGGGAAAGAGGCTTTAGTGTTAGTTGGACTTTGAAGAAAGGATATGTTTATATAAGTAATGGGTAAGAGGGTTCAGGCAATCACAAAGCTAGGGGAGTAGCAAAAGCAAAGACATAGCAGTGGAAATAGAAATGGGTTGTATGTGTGTGTAAAGGAAACCAGGATGACTACAGGGAAGATTGTGTTGGCAGTTGGAGTAGATAAAACTCTAGAAATAATTAAGGGCAGTAGCAGTCAAAAGCATTTAGGCTTCCAAGGGCAGGTAATAAATAGGTTTTTTGAGTCCTTGATTAGGATTCTAACCAGATGGAATAGTCAAAAAAAAAAAACCTAGGTCTCCTGACTACCAAGGTGTTTCTTTAAATCACACAAGCATACCTCATTTAAAAAAAAAAAAATGCAGGTTAAGGGGTCATCTAGAAGCTGACCAAGGTTAAAATGTGGAAATGAATATGAATAAAACGTATTACCTTTAAAGAATGTGCTTCTTCTCACCTTAAAGCTCTGAGGAAAATGGCTATTGCTTCCTGGACTGCCTAAATTATATGATATGTTCTCAAGGTCATTTCAGAATAAGGGTAACGATTGAAGGAGATGGATACAAACTCACTACAGGTCAGAGATTTTTAGGGTGCTTCCCCTCTGCAAAAAGTATTACTGACCTCAGAGTTGAGGTAATTCTCCCTCTTTGCCTCAACATCCCCACCACTTCCTTACATAGCAAGGCTATTGATTAAAGGTACTGTCAGATTCTCCTTTAATATCAATTCACAGACGAATTGATAGTCACATTCGTGGCAACTCCCTGAGAGGAAAAAAGTTGAAACAGAAGCTCTAGGCAGTTGCAGCCAAGCAGAAATAGCTTATACTGTCAACATATTTTTTATTCTTTGCTCAGTAGCCTAGTTACCAGAAGTGGGAAAGAAATTACATGAGTCTATTGAACAAAATTTTACCTTGAACATTAGCCTCCTAATAAATGTATGACACAGGAATTCTAAAAATAGTGAAGATAACAAAATTAGCTGCAGAATCCTTTTCTATTAGGGGTAAACATTATTCATTTACATTAACATTTATAATTACTTAATGCCTTTAACTATATTAAAAACAGGTTTTGAATAAGCATATTTTCAATGTTTTAAAAATTATAAGAAATTTTACAATAAGAACTTCTGAAACTAAAATGATTTTAAATAGTTTAACAGATATTTTAAAATATTCTCTTAAAAAATAAAATCTGAACAGCCATTCAGATGACCAGTAATGGATATTAATTTGAGGGCTGACATCTCACTTGTAATAATTCTCTGTACTAGATATCTGTACTAGATATATTTCCCAACTCCATGGAGAGGGTGCTCAAGAAAGAAAGTCAATCTTACTGCAATCAAATTGCATTCTAATTGAAGTGCTGATTCGATGGTAGAAAATGTAACTATTACAACATACATGTTTAATTCATTATGAAGCCTAGATATGTGTGTAGTTCCTTTCAATGATACAGCAAATTTCATTTCATTACAATGAACTTTAAAAAACAGAAAGGAGGGGAAATTTAAAAAAAAAACTTTCTATTGTGTCTCAGGTTTTCTATTACAAATTTCATCAGGTAAATACAAGCACAAATATATTTTAACAAATCTAATTAAATGTGTTTCAAAAGAAAAAAACATTATATTTAAAATGTCCTTTCACTTCACTCTTCAGCTAGCTCTGTGCTCCAAAAAAGTAGGCTAAGGTTCTAGCTTAGAAAGACTATCCAGAAATCTCCTATACATTAGTTTTCCATTATAATCATTAGCTTTGTGAGCAGTTTTATATAGATATGGCAATTCACAATTTATCTAAAACACTTTATAGTTCCTCTGGTGTTTATAGATGCCTTCAACAAGAGTATACCTAAACACTTTCAAGACATTTAATTAAGCTTTTGGTGACAAGAGAAACATCATGAGATGTTCTAAGTTAAATTATAGCAGACAGGAGGAAGAAGAGACAAGGAGAGTTAATCAGTTACCAGTCTTGGGCCTAAACCAACAAAAGTCTGACTGCATTCCTGAATGTATGTTGAAACTGAATCAACTTCCGGGTGGCTAGTTCCATGATTATCTAGAGAATAGCCTCTCACCAGATACCACCAAACCTTGCTGATGTATAACCTTTCCAGACTGTTGCTGCAAGCAATCCAGAAGACTATGTACCTATTGCAGAAATTTTCCCACTTTACCTTTCCCCATTCCCCTTTATCCATAGCTAATGTAAGTTCTTTCAAAATAGCTTACATCTTTCTTAAAACTCATTGTATTAAAAAGCCCCATCAGTCTCAGGACAGTGGACATGCTGGCTTCTCCATCTAGCCCTGCTGCTGATGTTTCTTATTACATGTTCCAAGACCTGGTCCTCTATGTTAGCTCAATAATAGGCTATTAAAACCTGTAGTAGATTGTTTGCAAAGATGGCTGCCTACAATTGCTCTCATGCTTGTGTGCACATGCTGCTCTTCCCATCAAAAGGATGAGTCTTTTACTCTTCTCTTTAATTCTAAACTGGTCCTGTGACTGACTTTGACTCATAGAATATAGTAAAAATAACATTGTAAAATTTTCAGTTCTGAATTCTAAGACACCTTATATCTTCTAGTTTTTGGAAAACAGTTATCCAATCAAGAAGAACACCTACTTGCTAGAGAGAGGCTCCATGAAAAGAAAACAGCCTTGGAGAATGAAAGAATACAAAGAGACATGATAACAGCTAGCAATCCAAGCTGAGGTCCCAGACATATAAAGGAGCCATCTTGAATTCTCTAGCTTTTAATAAGCTTTCAGGTGATAAGCCATGGAGCAAAGATGAATATTCCTTGCTTAGTTGTGCACAAATTGCAAATCATAAGTAAATAAATAATTAACTAGTTATTGTTTTTAGTCATTGCATATTAAAACAAGTTTGTTATGCAGCAATCAAAGTTGAAACAAAACAAATTTTCACCTGAAGACCATTATTCTTCCTGCTGTTGCTTTTCTTTCTGATTTCCCCTTCCTCTGTTCCACCCTCTCACCTTTCCTTCTTTATTTCCTTCCTTCCTTCCTTCCTTCCTTCCTTCCTTCCTTCCTTCCTTCCTTCCTTCCTTCCTTCCTTCCTTCCTTGAATTTCAGTGCTGGAAGCTCTGTCCTAGGGGCCATAAATATACAGATGATATAACATGATCTCTTCTCAAGATAACTTTATATTACAATAAAAAGAAACATGCTTATAAATGTTTAATGACAATACAATAATAACAACAAAAAAATAGACTATATAGCAGGAGCCTTAGATAGTGTTCTGTACATAGAGTACTTCCTTTGTTTCACCCACATTTCTCTGGGAAGGGGATGTGGTGAGGAAATAGAGTGAATGTATTGTACCATGACTAAAGCATGGATACCAGTTAATAATAAGAAGAAAACTTGTATTATTTTTATTGTTAATATTTATTTATAATATAATAAAACTTGTATTATTTTTATTGTTAATATTTATTGAGGTCACTTCTTAACATTCAATGTAAAATTAGTTGATTATATTTGGTTTTCCATCAGAAACAATAGAAATAATAAGTATAATGAACTAAATATTCTTAAAATTACCTGACAATAAAAATAATGTACTATATATATATATATATATATATATATATATATATCTTGTTCTATTTTTCGATATATATACATATATACACACACACATATATTTGAGTATATATTCAAAATACTTTAAACGGTGTTCATATTTACCTAGCGTGACAAATTGTTATTTTATTATCTTCTGCCCTCCATAGTAAGGACAAACTTGTTTGAAAGAATTACCACAGAGTGGTTTTAGCAAGGAGGAGGAAAGTTAACTTAAGTAGGTGTATATTTACTATATGCGATATCTATTTCTGTACAGATAGGACTGGAGAGAACCATTTTTTTTTTAGGGCACAAAGTAATTTCAGGTTAAGATAGATATCATGAGTAGAGAGAAAACTGTTAAATTACTTAAAAGATATATTAGCAGATGGATGGAATGTGGGAAACAGTGGGTGATCTCCTTGGGGTAAGGGGCCCCCTTTATTGCAAATCTTCTTCTACATTTCTTGGCTTCTTGGATTCCTTTTTATAGACCCTTAAATATTTCTCTCTTTTTTTTGGAAAAATTAAGTACAGAGGAACATAAAAATAGGTTGCAATTGGAAAAAAAAAAATAAGATGAAAACAATAATTCTGAAAACTTTTTCTATTTCTTATGGTGTTTGAAGAGTTTGGACAATTCCTCCGCAGAAAACACTTAAACTGGGCAAAGTATTAAAAACAAATATTTCAAGGCAGTGAAAATGGACCATAGTTAGACAAAATAGTTTGAAGTTATACTTGAAAGATTGCTATTGTGTCACTAAGACCTCTATTTTATTGTTTTCTTTCACGAAGAACTGAGCAGCCACCACCACCACTACCCCACATTCCTTATACAAAACTGAATTACAGGGAAGATGATAGGATTTAGAGCAGCAGGACAGCTGGAAATTTAAAGGGAAGGATTTTGAAAATGAGGAAACTGTGGAAGAGATGATACTTAGAAGATAAGTACTATTGCTAGCCAAATCCCCATCATACGTATGCATTCCATTTTAATCCTGACTGAGTATACTGCAGTTCTTCTATTCTGGTGCTACCTGTGTGGGTTTAGTACAGACCCCGCAAGTTAAGGTGCGTGGTCCCCAAGAGGCAGCTCTTGTTTCAGTGCCAGCCACACATCAGGGATCTCCAGGCCATCTGCATTTCTGACTGAATAGTTGTAAAATCCAGGGGTTTCTCTGACCCTTGGAAGTTTGATAATTTACTAGAATGACTCAGAAAACTTAGGAAATTGCTATACTTAAAATTACAGTTTATTATAAAGAGTACGTATCTGGAGAACCAGCCAAATGAAGAGATGCATAGGGTGAGCTCTGGGAGGGAATGTGGAGCTTCTGTGCTTTCTCCTTATAGAATATGAATTCCTGGTTCAGTCACCAGGAAACTCTGCTGAACAGTGTTGTCCAGATATTTTATTGGGGTTTCATTATGTAGGCATGATTGATTGTTATTACCATATGATGGAAATTGATCTGACCTCCCTCCCTTTTCCAGAGGCCAGGAAGTCTCAGAAATCTCAACCTTCTAATCACAGGATCGGTCTTTGTAGTAACCAGCCTCCATCATGAAGCTATCTATGGACCCATCATTCCTCACCTCACTAGTGTAAAGACACTTCTATCACCTAGAAAATTCTAAGAGTTTTAGAAGTTCCCTTTATGGAACCCTGAACAAAGACCAGACAAAGTATTCATTATGTAAGAGCATATGAGAACCAAATAAGCCCAGCAAAGGAACATGTGAAAACTGTAGGGAAGACTAAATTTGAAAGACCTTACTGTGTATAGTGTGATTTGTGAGTTACTGTGCCTTTGATGATGCATCATCTGGAAACCACATATAGTGTAGACAGTAGAAATAGGAAATAAGAAAGCTCTAAATCAATGATCTAAGCATCCACCAGAGGAAGCTAGAAATATGAGAGAAATTAAACCCAATGTAAGTAGAAAGAAGGAAATCAGATATTCAGGGAAATCAGTAGTAAACAAATAATAGAGAAAATAAATGAAATCAAAAGATAGTTCTTGAATGAAATGAATAAAATTAGTAAGCATATAGCTGGGCTGATTAGGAAATGAAAATAGTAAGGGACACAATCAGACACCCTACAGTCATTAAGAATAATCTGGAATATTCTGAAATACTTCATGCCAATAAATTTGACATTTCACTAGTAAAGTGTATAAAACATTTGAGAATATAATCAGTCCTACACTAATTGCTATACAAACATAACAAAACCATTCAAAGACATCAACACATATACACGAATATAGAATAATATCCCTTATAAACATAGAAACAAAAATCCATAAAATATGTTATCAAATAGAATCTGGCAATATTTAGAAAGAATAGCGCATCAATGCCAAGTGAATTTTATCTCAGGAATGCAAGTTTTAACATTTGAAAATTAGTAATTATTTCTCAATTAATTGAATAAAGGAAGATAAAACTTAAAATCATATCACAATATATAGAAAAAGCATTTGAAAAAATTCAAATAGCCATGAGCAGGGAGTCAGGCTATGAAAATATCCCAAATATTATAATTAAAACTCATTTTCTTGATTTAGTGTTTTTATTTGCTTTGATAATCTCAGCACCATAAACAATTTTAGATATTCATCTTCTTGGGACTATTTGCTTCTATCATTCTCAAAGAATAATGGTTACTCATGAGAAAACTTTTATAATATGACTGTTTTATTTGTTTTCCTTCAAGTTTTGAAGCTACTTGCACATATAGGATATTTAATTTTTATGCATATATTAAAACATAAAATATACTATGAAATAGTATATGTAGCACTCTTGTTTATAATACAAGCTACATTATATTATGTTATATCATATACTATATATGTTATAACATGTTTAAAATATAAGCTAAAATATTTAATTTCTAAATTTTAGAATATATTTGAGATTAACAAGGTTTATAGTGTATTAGTTGAAAAATGCATCTAATTTTAATTGATTCTTTAGAGGAAAATATATGCAATGTTAATTATTTCAAAGCATGTTATACTGTGCTCAGTTTTAAGTCTTGTTTTACCAGTAGGTAACAACTCATTTGACATTGAATATTTTGATTTACTGGAAAACCTCCAAGTGTTCAATATCCTCTTACTTAAAAGGAAGTAAAGAACAAGATAAAATAACTTTAAATGTCATTGGATTAATCAAATATAACTTTTATAGAGTCTTGAGCTTAATTGGATTGCTGGCATTGCTGAACTCTGATTAAATGTATGTAGATCAATGTTAATTGGCTTAACTGTGGAGTACATATCATAGAATTACTTGTGGTTGGATAAATTATAGTCCTAGCTTTTTCTAGAGTGATCTCTTCCCCTTATATCATTGTGTAATATTTAAAATCAGTTATTACTTAAATGACAGGATTCCAAGCCCAAAAAGTGGTATAACTATAATTCATCATAGCCAATCATTGATTATGATAAATGACTATGTAGTCAAGACATAATTTATTGATTCTTCATTATTATTGTGGGGATTCGGAACAAGCCACCCCAGGATGTGCCTCAGAGGTATGCAGATTGCTTTGAGCTAAAGGCAACTCTAGTTTCAGGCTCAAGAGAGACTTCTGCCCTTCTCTTTAACTGCCTGGAAGAACTTGAATTAGGGCTCTTTTCCATGGTAAGCTATTATCACAGATAACTTCTTTTGACCTCTCTATAGGGCAGGACAAACTTCTGTTTGCCAAATGTCTGTTCTTGTTATTATCCTGCAATGACTCTTTGAAGCCCCCCAAGAAGCATTAACTCATCCTTAGATCAAATCAGCCTTTCTATCTCTGAACCTCTAGTGCATATGGGGTCTATGATTCTTTCTTGTATGTGGGGTTCCCATACATATGCATGTATTAATTTGGCTATTTTCTTTTGCTAATCTATCTCATATATATTTGATTAGTAGACCAAACAGAAGAACCTTGAGGGTAGAAGAAAGTTTACTACTACCCACATTGTGTTTATGCTTATCCTACTGGTTTTCTTTTGTTCTTTTTGTATATACTTGCTGAAGAACTATTGATGCAAATACTCTTTAGCATACTATGCCATGTCTCCTTTCAAGAAGAAAGAATGCCAAACCATCAAGTCATCAGCCTTGTATTGAGATATGTTTAAACTTACTCTCTTTTAGAAGATGAGGTTAACTCAGAAATGCATTAATTTTGTTGTTGTTGTTCATTTAAAAAAATGATAGTGGCAAAAAAAGTCACTGAAATAAGATGTATGGAAATTTTGAAGTGAACTTACCATTTTTTATGTTTTATTATCTTTATATATTTTAATATTCTATTTATTATATACCAAAATTTGCTGTCAAGCCAATTTATATTGGGATTTTTTTTTGCCATAATGTCATTTAATCCATATTATTATTCTCTTCTAAAATAAACATTACTCTCATTTTAGTACTGGGATTAAATGATCTTCCCATGGTTACACAACTAATAAGAGATAGCTTGTGATTATTCGCCACGATATATATCATTCCCAAAGCCCAGGCATATTTTCTTTCGTACTATAGTTTTAGATCGCAGAGTGACATGAAATAAGCACTGAATATTTTTTTCAATTTTACCAAATTTATGTTTTATAAATAATGTTGTAATATATAAAATGTTTATTCCTTTATAGACCACAGTAGGTATAAGGGTTACAAATATCCTATTCTTGATATGTATGTGTGTGTGAGAATTCTGTGATAAGTTATATATTTACAGTCACTAGTAAATGTGGATTTAATGAAGTAGTTTTCCAGAGCAGAAATTATATTTTCCTACCCACGATTTTAACAGCAAGACACTTAAAGGAAAGGGACATAAACTATATCTCATAACACCTAAGTGACATGCACTCTGACACCCATGTTCTTCCCATCATTATTGGAGGGCAAAGGTTATGCCATATTTTTGGTATCCATATCAAATTTGTCTCATAGTAGGGCCACAGTAAACTTCTAGTGAATAAGCGAGAACACTATAAAAGTTAAAGGTTTTTTTTAAAGTTAAAATTAATGATTCAGACCTTGTTTCAGATAAAAACATTATTTTTTTAATTTATTTTTTATTTCATATCACACATGCTATTTCTTCTCCACTTGCAGGCCTTTAGGACTCAATATCTACGACCTAAAAGTAGCCTCTACCTCCTTTGGATTTTGAAAGTATAGTGCCTGGACTTTCCCTCAGGCACTGAACAAGACAAGCAGCTGTCTCAATTTATTCATTACAATAAATTGTCCTAATACTTACCCTTTGATTCCTAAGTAAGAAAGACAATTACAAGTCAATTGTTAATCAGACTTCTCCAGCTGGGAGGAAATTAGCCATTACCCCAGTTAAATCAGTTTATATTCATTCATTCTTAGTACAGTACTCCAAAGCACCATTTTCCTCTTAAGCACTAACTTGGCAATGATCAAGCTAGTCTTTAACCTACAGCTAGCAGAAAACAACCAAAAGGTGGTTTGTTGTCAGTTGTACCTCGTTTCTTGCCAGAGGCAACTGATTACTGCACTCATTACAGGTTCAAGAGTGGTTGAGGGCCATAAAGCGTCAATATCAGCAAGAAATAACATGCTGTGTATGTTCTCTTATTCAGCTTTTCTTTTTTGCAAGCACAATAAAAATTTCCTTGGTGAGGACTGCATCTCAGTCACCCTATTATATATCCAGCACCAAGCAGAGAGCCTAGTATGCGTAAAGAAGAGTAAATAATTATTTATTAAATAAATGTTGTCCTGTGACCTTCTTTGAGAGAAGCAGTGATACAGAAGTTCAAAAAATGATCCAAAGCTTGTTTGGGTTTAATTTTCATGGAGAAGTTAGTCTTTTTCTGTTGTTTTTAAAGGAATGGTGAACACATCCTAGAGTAGAAAAGAGAAATCATTGTTATCTAATTATCTTAGATGCAATAGAAAACCCACAACAGTAATTAAGCAAAATCATTAAAAGAAAAATTAATTAGCTTAAATTTAAACCAAAACCCAAATGCTTAGAATATGTGTAATTAAAATAAATTTATCACCTTGCCTCTGATTTGTATGAGCCTGTGTTTTAGAAAACAACCCCAGAGAAAGATAGCTTGCTAAATTCGAAGACAGGTCCGAGGGCTAATTTCTGAGGACACTTATACTATCAGCATCCCTGAGATTGCATTTCTTCAACTCTTAGTTTCCTGATCTGCTGTGGAATGTTCCTGTTAGTATGAACGAATATAAGAAATGTGAACTTTATTTCTTAAACTACAAGGTAGAGTGTTAGCTATACTTTGTGTTGTACAACAGAACTGCTAGTGACCTCTGAGTTAGAACGCCTGGGTTCTAGCCTTTGGAGTCTGGGAAAAATGACTTAATGACTCTGAACCATTCATTTGCGTCTCTTACATGAGAGTACGCATTTATCAGTTCTTTTTAGTCACAGCGCTCTCTGATTCTAGTTGGAACTAGCATTTTGAAATTTAAACCAAATAGCTCTAAGCCTAATCCAGTCCATGGAACTGTCTGGAATAATTTTGAGCGCAAACCTTAGTTTCTCTCCCACAAAGGCTTTTCCCCAGAGAACAGTAATTTTGAAATTTTTATCTGATTTAGTAGCCATTCCTGGGGGAAAAAAAACTTGCTGATGAGAAAGCCTTGTTAGTGGTCTGTTTATTCTTTACCTTTAATTCATCTGAATATTCTCTATACAGCATGGGTTATTTATCAGGACTGAGGACATTATGCTCAGGAATAGTCTCCTAGAATAAAAGTCAAAGTAATTCTTAAGAGTAAAAACCAGAATAAATGAGATTTATTTTTCATGAGAAACATAAAGTTAGAGGAAAATTGGCAATCTTGTAAAGTCAAATATAATTAGAAAAAAATCTTATACAGCAAGGAAGGAATTGTGTTTATAGTAAAAATACTTTTCAGAGGAGAGAAAGTTTAGTAGAAGACTGGTCTCTGGTTGCTGCTAATGTATTCCAGTTTTGTAACATTTAATTCCTACTGTCATAAAGCTGGTTATAATTAGAATCTGATGTTTGACAGATATTATAAGGCCCTTTCCCTGGTGTACTTTATTTAACAGATTAAGTATTAGATCACTGGTTATACATTTAAACTCAAAAACTAAAATTTTAAATATCCAATATATAGCAAGCATTTTTTTTGTGTTACTGTCATTTAAGTATTTGTGTACTTAGATCTATTCTTTTGTTTTCTCTAAATTTATACAGCATTAATCAAAATTTTGACACACAGTTAACCAAATTATCAATTCTTTTCATAAAACATTGCTTTATTAAAATGTAATTTACATACCATATAATTAATCCGTTTTAATTGTGCAATTTGCTGTTTGTTTGGGGTTTGTTTATTTATTTTTTTGTATATTCACAGAATTCTGCAGCCATTAAGACAATCAAATATAGAACACTTCCATTACCTCATAATGAAACACCACACCTTTCAGCAGTCATTCTTCATTTCCCACCAATCTATCAGGTCTTAGACACCCACGTTAGTATTTTCTATAGGTTTGCCTAGTCTAGACATTTCATATAAATAGAATCATAATATTGTGGTCTTTTGTGACTAGTTTCATTAATTAGCCTAATGTTTTCAAGGCTCATCCATGTTGTAGAATTATCAGTATAGTACTTCATTTATTTGCATTGCTGAGGGAAAATGTTCTTTTTGAGGTATCTAGTAGTAGTTAATTCACTAATTTGCATTGTAATTATTCTGAAGAGTAGGATGTGCCACTAAAAGATCTGGAACTTTCAGTGTCATTTCTAAGGCCCATTTTAATAAGGAAGAGAAAGCATGATCTGTCTTCATTCTAGACCACTATCTCTACTCTTTGTCTTTCATAACAGTGACATTTTTGAAAGACCAGATAAGATTCCTTTGTTTCTTTTTAGGAAGTCACTCAATTAAGGTTGTTTTCTTTTTTTTCTTCATGAATTAGTGCTCATTAAATGTTTTTGACAAAAATACTATATAGGTAATGTTTCTTTTCTCAGCACATAGCATAAGTAAGTGTATGTTGTTAATTTGATTAATCTGTCACAAAGTGTTAATTTTATTTAAAATGTTAAGTTTTGAGGAAGCACATACACTGATTTGGTAAATAATGCCAAATTGCCTTATAAATGACTGTACCAATTAATTTCACATCAGATGTGTGTGGGGGTTCCATTTCTACATCATCCTTATAAATATTACATAATATTGGAATTTTTTTTTGTCAATATTATGTGTGTAAGTGATAGCTCATTTTATTTTATGGTATCTCTTTGACTTGTAATGGAGGACATCTTTCCGATGAAATTGACCCCTGAAATTGACTCTCATTGAGTACTTATATTGTTTGCTAATTTTTCTATTGTTATATTTTCTTATTGCAAGTTTCCATTATATATTGTTAAAACTAGTATTTCATCTAATTTCAATATACAGGTAACATTTTAAATATCTTCTCCCTGTAAATTACTGACTTTTTAATATTGTGCATACTGTTTTTGCTGTTTCTATTGACATAGCTATACTAATATTTATGTCTGGTAATAATCTCTTCTTTTTTTTCTACGTTGTATATGCCTTAGATATTCTTGGCCCTTTGTAGTTTCATATAAGTATTATTATATTATCTGTCTAGTTTCTCAAAAAAACTATTTGATTATTTACTGGGAATTACATGAAATTTGGAAATTTTTGATGAGAAATTATTAAATTTGATATTGAATACCTAGGCCATAAGTATTCACATATCACACCATTGGTTTGGAACTAATACTGCAAAAATCAATAAAATTTTATCATTTTTCAAAAAGTTGATTTTTACATTTCTTTTACATTTATTTTTTAATAGTTTTAATTTTTCAATTATGATCGGCATATAATATTATTAGTTTCAGGTATATGACATAGTGATTAGACACTTACATAACTTATGAAGTGATCAGTAGTAACCATCTGACACTGTTCGTAGTTATTATATTATTGATTATATTCCTTATTTTATACATCCTCATAACTATTTCATGAGTACCAATGTGTACTTCTTGATCCCTTCTTCTTTTTCATCCATTCCCAATCCCTTCCCATCTAGTAACCCTCAAAATATTCTCTGTATAATGAGTTTGTTTCTGTTTGTTTGTTTGTTTATTTTGATCCTTAGAGTCCACATGTAAGTAAAATCATATGGCATTTGTGTTTTTCTGTATGACTTACTCCATTCAGCATAATAGGTACATCTATGTTGTTACCAATGGCAAGATTTCATTATTTATTTGTTTATTTTTATAGCTGAGTGATATTCCATTGTGTATGTGTATCACTTCTTTTTTATCACTTCATTCATTGATAGACACCCAGGTTGCCTCCATATCTTGGCTATTGTAAATAATGCTACAATGAACATAGGGACGTACATGTCCCTTCAAAGTAGTGTTTTGGATTTCTTCAGATAAATACCCAGAAGTTGGATTAATGGGTCCTTTTGTCTCTTGTCATAGCCTTTGTTTAAAGTCTATTTTGTCTGGTATGAGTATTGCTACCCCCAATTTTTTTTTCTATTTTCATGAAATATCTTTTTCCATCCTTTTACTTTCAGTGTGTGTGTCTTTTGATCTGAGTCTCTTATAAGCAGCATATATAAGATTTTTGTTTTCTTATCCATTCAACTACCATGTCTTTGGATGGGAGCATTTATTTTTTTTTTCATTTAAAGTAATTGTTGATAGATATGTAATTATTGCCATTTTATTACTCATGTTTTTGATACAATTTTTTTTTCTTTTATTAAAAAATCCCTGTAACATTTTCTGTAATATTGGCTTAGTGGCAATACACTTCTTTTACATTTCTTAATTGCCACTTTATTCTGTAAGTAATAACTCTCTTATACTCTAACATTATTTGTTTCCTATGTATAAAAATCACTAAGAAATCAACAATATATGTGCTTTGAATCTTCCTGTCATTATTAGTGTTAATGTTTAATTTGCCTCAAACTTGACCAGTAGAAATCCCTTCAGATAGTCCTATGTCCTTTTGACATGTTAACATCAATTTTTGAGTCTTTATTTTCTGACTTAATGCTTTAAACTCAATTTGTATTTATCATACCCCAGACTTGAAATCAATTATTTTCCCCAAAGCCTTGCTCCTCTAAATAGGAAATGATTTTTAGAAATTTTATATGTATCTATCTTCTATTTAGAGTTCTATATGTACCTATTTCCACTGAGGTATGACAGCTTTTAAGCTATTTCAGTACAAAGAGCTAGGAACTATTTTTTTTTTAAATGATGAGTTTACACTGATTCTTAAAAATTTCATTTGTCACTACAAATTTTTTCTTTCCTTTCTTTATTACACAATCCTAGCTTCTTTCTCCTACAGTGAGAAAGCTGGTTTCCAAGAACATTAATATATTTACTTATTTACTGAATTCTATTACGTACAGAAAATAATTTCAGAATCACTACACCAATTCTATGAAGAAGAGCTAAATTAAATTCAAGATTTTTTTCAAGTCAGTTTGTCCTTCAAGTAAATCCAGGTAGGATAGAGAGCTGCAGTGTGGTCTTCATAAATTAAATGGACCTTGTTTTTTTTTTCTTTGTGTTTATGTAGAATATTAGTCTTTTACTTTTGTCTGCATTCAAATTTTATAATTACCCTATATTTGTTGATATAATTATTTTTAATATGTAGGATATTAATATCTTTCAAAAGTCAAAACCACATGAATACCTTGTAGTTTTGCCATACACTGCTAATTTCTTCTCCACAGAAATTGCACAATTTGCACTCATTAGGGTGTGTACATGCTCTGACTTTTACCACAGTGTGTTGAGATATTGAAGAACTTTAAATATATTTTTTAGCTCTATTGATATCTTTTGTTTAAGTACATTCAAGATATTTCATAGTATTGAGGTTATTTGTTTTTCTAATTTGTAGAAGTTAGTTATATATGCAATAGATGATTTTCTGTGGGCTATATGTATCACAAACATCTTTTACTATGTTCTTTGTCTTTTCACTCTTTTAATAGTATCTTTTGATGAACAAACATTCTTTAATGAGTTCAAGTTAATCTTTTCTTTAATGCTAAGTGCTTCTTACTTTTTTAAAAATCACTTTTTTGCTTACTTAAGGACATAAGGTATTATCCTATAATTTTTTCTATTAGCCTTTATTTTTTTTTTTACTTCTCATATTTAAGTCAATGATCAATATCTTTTTTTTTTTTTGGTATGGTATGAGAC
The DNA here is from genome assembly GCA_003508835.1 of Eonycteris spelaea. Taxonomy (NCBI): domain Eukaryota; kingdom Metazoa; phylum Chordata; class Mammalia; order Chiroptera; family Pteropodidae; genus Eonycteris; species Eonycteris spelaea. Next base: position 628,493 of record PUFA01000209.1, read on the forward strand.
AGGAATAAGAATTTATGCTTTCTAAATGGATATTTGTCTCAGAATTGTTTTTTAAAAATGTTTTACCAAATTAATTGCAGTTGAACCCCTGTTGGTACACCTGTTTTCCACTTACTGTCCTTATCTGTGTCCCAATATCACATTCTCTTAATGCAGCTTCAAAGTAGGGCTAATTATTGTAGTTCAAGTCCTCCAAGTTTGTTGTTTTTCAAGAATGCCTTAGGTATTTTAGATCACTTACATTTTCACAGAAATTTTAGAATACAAGTTGTCAATTTCCACAAAAAAAATAGAAACTTGGAATTTTGAAAGAGATACAATAAGTTTGTGGACCTGGATCTTATAACATGAAGTTTTTTCAATCCTTGAACATCATTTATGTGTTCTTGTTTTTGTTATTTCAGTTTCTCTTCGCAATATTTAGTTTTCAGCATTGAGGGTTTATAATTGTTTCACTACAATTGATGCTACATATTCAATCTTTCTGATTAATTTATTGAAAATGTTATTTTCCATTTGTTTGTTGCTATGATATAAATACAATTGATTTTATATAGTATATTTATCTTGAATCTAGAGATTTGCTAAATTCACTCACTAATTCTAGTAGTTTATTTGTAGTCTTATGCATTTTCTGCATAGAAACCATCTCAGCTGGACTAAAGAAAGTTTTACTCCTTCTATATCAGTCTTTATAATTTTAATTTTTGTTCTTGCCCAACTTGATTTTCTAGAACTGCACTATCCTATTTGCAGCTTCCAGCCACATGTGACAATTGAGCTAGTTTGAATTCAGATGACTATAAGTAAGAAATGCTCACATAATTTTAAAGACCGAGTGCACAAAACTAAATATATATACTAACTTCTAAATAGATTGTATGTTGAAATGATAACAATGTTGATATATTTATATAAAGAAAATTTTTTTAAATTATTGTCATTTGTGTCTTTTTACTCTAAAAATTTACCTGTTACAAAATTTTAAATTACATATGCAGATTGCATTTGTGATTCACACTATATTTCCATTGAGGAAAATTGATCTAGAATATGCAATAGTCTTGAATTGATATTAATGAACTTTCTTGTCCTGTTGAGTAAAAAGGTATAACATTTTGAATGTTCTTTACATCATTGTTAGGAGTTTGGCTTTGGTCCTGTTTATTATGAGTAATTAAAGGAGAATTTAAATAAGACAGGTACCATAATTTGGTAATTGATGTAATATAACCATTTAAATGGTTACTCTTTAGGTCACACTATTTATTAAATACCTTCATTTTTATTTTTTCTGCCATACAATTGCTGAGACATAGCTGGGCACGTGTATTTGCCTAATAATTGTTGAGTTGGTTGTTTACCACATTTAAAAATTTCTTTATTCAGAAGAAACTAAAATATTTTCCTTATAATGCTTCATATTCACTAAATTCTTAATTAAAATATTTACAGATTATAAGAAGTATACTAATAATATTCAACATAACAGTATTCAGTATATCAATACAAAGATACTGCTTTGAAAAATATTTAAGTAGTTATTTTTTTAACTTTCATTTCTTTATTATTAAAGACTATTTAGTTATCCATTTCACTTCAGTCCATTCATATTTATTGACACATAACTATGCACGTAAATTATTTTGGCATACCTCTTTTTAATTTTCAACTTTATTATTTTTCTATCTTTTATTGAGTGTAGTCTTTCATTACTTAATGTTTTATTTTAATAATTCTTTCTCTTTGAAAAGTATTTTATGTCTCTAATTTCTGAAACATTATTATTGTTATTACTCATAAAATTTTAATCCATCAACCATTAATTGTCTACAATTCTACTTGTTCAGTGACTTTTTTAATACATAAACTTGTGTTATTGATTATACAAAAAACTCTCATGTTCAAAGTTAATAGTTTCTCCAAACTTCTTGCCATTTAGTATTCCAAAATGAGATCTTTCTGCATCTTTTGTCCTTTTATATACTTAAAATATATTTTATGCTTTTTTTTTTTTTAACACATTAAACCATGCTTAGCCTTGGGAAAAAAAAAATGAAGTACCAGGAATTCATTTTACTTAAGCATTCTTTTTTGGAGTCTTGTTTTGAGGAAAACGTATAAGCAAAAATTGTCATAAAGCAAAATATACATTCATTTAATGCACTCTTATCGGATTTGTAACTGATTGTCAGATGTTATAAACTTCCAAATATATAAAATGACCTCAGAAAATTAACACAAGGAAGGCTTTTTTGTAAATTTATTTTTTTATCTAAGTATAGTTGATATACAATCTTATACTGGTTAGATTAGTTTCAGGTATACAGTATAGTGATTCAACATTTTTATACCATACAATAAGACCACCCTACTAATTCTAGTAATCATGTCACTGTTTGAACTTATTACAATATTATCAACTGTATTCGCCTTCTCCTTTTTACCCATCCCACTACCCTTTCCCTTCAGGTAACCATCCATTTGTTTTCTGTTTATATGAATCTGTTTTTAGATTCCCCATATAAGTGAAACAATATGGTATTTGCCTTTCTTTGCATGACTTATTTCACTTAGTGCAATACTTTGTAGATCCATCCATGGCAAGATGTCATACATTTTTACTGCTGCTTAATATTCCTCTGTGTGTGTGTGTGTGTGTGTGTGTGTGTACATGCCACATCTTCTTTATCCATTTATCTATTGATGGACACCTAGGTTACTTTTATATCTTGGCTATTGTAAATAATGACCATAAAGTACATATATTTTTTGAATTAGTGTTCTAGTTGTCTTTGAATAAATACCCAGAAGTGGAATCACTAGATCATACAGTATATCTATTTTTAATTTAGTTTAGTTTGTTTGTTTTGTTTTTAGGAATCCCCATAGTGTTTTCTACAGGGGCTGCACCAGCTTGCAGTTTGCAAATGACATATCTGATAAGGGGTTGTTATCCAAAAATATATAAGAAACTCATACAACTCAATAATAATAAAAAAATAAACAATTTGATCAAAACAAGGGCAGAGGAAATGAAAAGACATTTCTCCAAAGAAGACATGTAGATGGCCATCGGACCATCTGTATGTGAGAAGATGCTCAACATCACTAATCTTAAGAGAAATGCAAATCAAAACCACAAAGACAGACGACCTAACACCAGTCAGAATGGCTATAATCAAAAAATTAACAAATAACATGTGTTGGTAAAGATGTGAAATTAGGCTTTTTATAAGCAATTTTTAATCTCATTTTAATAGATTGAGTTAATCTTATGCTGATAATTCCCTTGAATACTGAGGACTGTTTTTTAATATTTATAATCATATATTTTTAATATAAAATATTCATAACCAATTTTTGTTCTTATTTTAATGTTGAGTTAATCTTATTGTATGCTGATAACTTCCTTGAATACTGAAGACTATTTTTAAAATAGCATATTTTAATGACAACTTGGACAGATTTTTCTTCCTTGGTTAAAAATCCTAGTTGATAGCTAATTAATTGTTAAACCAGTTGACAACATCATGACATATCTGATCATGTTAAACTCTTTATAAAAGGCAGTGCTAGATTGTACTGTGTTATCAACATCTAGAAGACTGAGGACATCTGAAACAAACATTTTCAAGGTACAGCATTTTCCATGATCTGAACTGTTTGGTTAATGACTCCAAGCAGATTTAGTATAAATGTAGTCTTTTTTTTTCTCCTCTTAACTAGGTAGCAAACAGTGCATGCATATATGTTTATGTATAGTGTTTTAAAGTTTTTGTATTTTTCTCTTTTGTACCTCTGTTAGTTTCCTTGGTGTTTGGTTTCTTTTGAAGGTCTTTATGTGTTAATCTCACCCTAACTAAATATGATGAGTTATTTAAGTGCAATTTTAAATATGGAAATTGAGCCTTAAAATTATTTTTCCAGCATTGTCTTTCAGTTGTTGTTATTCAAAATCGATGGTTCATTAGTCATTCATTCATTATACATATTTTTGTGGGATACTTTCCTGAAGACACAGTTAGACAGTATGTACTTACATATTAAACTGCACCAAGGAACAAGATAGCACAGACATAAAATGGTTACTCTTCTATCTTCTTTCCAGATAGTCATGTTTGCCAACTGAGATTCTCTGTGAAGCAAGGGAAGAGATGGTGGAAACTTAAGACAAATTATACAGCTACAGCTAACATTCCATAGGTTCCTCATTCAAGACTAATCCAAGACTTGAAATATGAGTCATTAGAGGAGTTTTGAAAGAACCCTGTCAAAGTGGCATAAAGGCTGGACCAGGGAATGATGAATAGAAAAATGCAACAGAGGAGAGTTGGTTCCTATCACCTCTTCTCTTCTTCAGGCTCTGCATGGGGAATCTGGGAACAAGAAGAGGCTCCCTAAAGAATCCTAGTCTAGCAATTGTTTTCTTTCTCTGTCTTATTTCCCACCATGTTCCCTCAATACACAGAAAATTCAGTCTTCATAGAGCTGGAAAGTGATGCTTTAGCAACCCATGATTTATTTACAGGCTCTAAGGCTCAGAGAGCTAAACCCAGGAAATAGCCACATTACTTGCTTAATGAATATAGAAAACTCACCCTACCTTACAGTTTTCTGCACTCTATAGAGACAGCTGAATAATTTTTTCTAAAGCATTTTTTTAGGATAGTTGCTCACCTAGTGCACAGGAACACAAATTGGAGCTGTCATGGTACATTAAAAAATATAAATACCATACTTACATATGTACATATATGTTATCTATCTATCATCCATATCTCTTTCTCTCTCTATTTATCTATCTATCATCATCTATCATCTCTCCATCTCTGTATATATCTGGGAGCTTCTTACTTTCAATGCTAATGAAATTCTCAGAAGACTTATCTGTAAAATAAAGGCATCCAGAATTATTTCTCCTTCAGGGGCAAAAGACCTGAGCAATAATTGTTAGCTCAAGAATAATAATCCATTTACATCTTCTGAGTAATAAGACAAGGAGTGATAGACAACTGCAGGGAAGGGTAATTACTAGAAGCAGCGTTTCCCTCTCTGTCTCTCAATGTGCTAAACTTAACCAGAAGTGTAGGTAGGCAGAGAGTAGCTAGAGCAGTTGCTCTCCCTGAACACTTTCTTCACATTCACAGCCATCTCATTACCCTTAAAAATGATACGTTGACATTACAGTTATTAGCACCATGATTGCACAACATCAGTGGTCATAGTGTGAAAGCAAGCCTGTGAGACAAGCAGAGAAGGTGGACACAGGGTTTTACTTTCCTGTTAACCCACCAACTAATGTGAAGGATCCACCTCCGGGCTTGCCACACCCCCATCCCACTCTCCTCTGATAATAGAATCTGCTGCACCTCTGAACACTGCATTTATAGCAGGCAACACTTACACATGGTCCCTGTTAAAGCAGGGAGACATGCCCCATTTTGTACGTTATTTTGGGGAACCTAATCATTCCACAGACCAGTGGAATTCTCTAAAATAGCTGAAGAAAGTCCATGATGAACAGGTTGGGGCACATCTGTCTCTACAGAGCTGAAATTGTTACTGCTGAGTAAATGTTCTGTTTTCTCACATCATTACACCCATTAAGTGCAGCACAGATACCCTTGTCAAGTCAAATAAAAATAAAATTTCTTAGCTGATTGCATTTATTTCATGATGCTGAATAGTGAGTTACCTTCTCATGACAGATGCTTTTTTCCCAGACTGTTTCATTCTGCCCCTTTTCAGAAATTCTGCCTTCCAGCCGCTTCACATTTCTACAGCTGTTGTCAATCCTGACTTTATTGCATCCTGTAACTTGTTTACGCTTCATGCCTCATCATTAACTTCATTCTATATTTTCAGAAAGGCTGTGAGCCAAAATCTGTGTCTGCACATGATTATATTCTCATGTTGCTTTTAACAAACAACCACCACAAAATAATAAGTGTGCCTGACTCGATGACTGAAAAAATAAGAGTTACCAAAAGTATGAGCCTCAATCTGTGAGCCACCCTATGCAAACTCAAAAAATATATCAGTCCAATAGTTCTGTCTATGTGGCTTAGATGGCAACTGAGATACTGAAGAGCTTCTGGGGACATGGTGCCTCTGCCTCTCTGGAGAAGCTCTTCCAGAGGAACAGTGATGATCTTTTTTTTTAAAAAAAATTACTGCTCCTCTCAACCTGGTTATTTACATAATTTCAATCACATGAACCTATGATTATTAGCATTATACATTTTATTTCCTGTTAAAACTAAAATGTCCATTCTCATTTTGTACTGTAGCAAAGGTGACACATCTGGGTTTGGCAGGGACAATCCCAGTTTATGCCTATTGTCCCACCACAGCATCCAATTTTGCATTTGTCCCAGAATTTAAAATTTTGATGTGCTATTATTAATATTTACATTTAAATAAGCCAAGACAAGCTTAATATAACTCCTTTATTTCCTACTAGCCTGTGAAAAGTTCTCATCTAACAGTGCGTGAGATGCATGGGCAATAAACAACTTTCAGACTAACATGTAGCAGAACCTGAAAGACAATGAGGACTTACCTGTCTCACCTTTCTGGACAGATTTAAATTACCACCTCACTTTAAAGGACAGTATACAGAGGTACACAGATAAAGTATACTTGGATAGAAATCAATGAGACAATTAACTACTTCCAATTTCCTTTAGTGGTGAGAGATGTAATCTGGTCCGTGCCAGGTGGCCACTTAATGTACCAGGCAGTTGTGCCATCATTATGGAAGCAATCTGCAAAATTTCTAGTCTCTAGGCTGCCATTCTTTTGGAAAAGTTTAACATGGGGAAAAATTATAGGTTAGGGATACGTGAAACACATGCAAAGGATAGGATGAGCAGCTCTATTTAGATCAGAAAAATGGTCTGAATGACTGACTTACTGAGGTTTTGCTATTGTGATGTGTCAAACTAAAATAATTCATTTAATTTATTGTTTGGTAAATGAAAAATAACTAAAAATGAATCAGTTTTGCATCATCAAATAAAAATATAACCTCATGTAAATAAAAAAATAATAAATTTCTGCTAATGAAGACCTTTAATAAATACTTAACTTGCAGAGAATGTTGACAAATACCCCTCACCAAGGAAGCTATGGTGCTATCATGGACCATATAAAAACTAGAAGAAAGGATTGTGTAATATAACAGTTTTCAAAATTAGCGGATATTTAAGAATTTTCCCAAAGATGGCAATTTACTTCTTTGGAGCTTCATTACTTTCCCATGCATACACAACATTCTGAGATGCATGACTTTTCATTTATGTCCAATGAACATTTTCTTATTCAACATTACTCATTTTTTATTCAAAAACATTTTGTTCAAATATATATATCACGGAAGTATAACTTTCAATGTGTTAATTCTATTAGCAAAATTGAATTTTGCAGAATTAAACAAGGTTTTATTATCATACTTTTTTGAAAATCAGTTGAACTCTAACGTTCAATATTTTTTCAATCAGTTCTTGAAATTAAAAGAAATACTTTGGAATTTATTTCATGAAGGTAAAAGATCATATGCTACTATAAATAGTAGTGTAGATTAAGTTTAAAAATTCACCATTGATGATTTTTTTGCAGTATATATAGAAATGTAAGTTTTGGAAGAACATAGTTGGTAAAAAAACATTTTTATTATGTTGAGAAAGTATGGAAATAAAAGTACTTGGAAATGATTATATTACATGTAGTAAATAATTTATCCAAAAACGCTTCATTTTTCAAAATTAAATCAGTAATTTGATAAAGTAGTTAGTAAATAATACATGTATACAAACATTCAGACACATGTACTCATATATTATATTTTCAAATGGAGCTGATATGGAATGTGAAAAATAATATGCCACGTATTATGCACTTTCTTTGCTGTTTACTATTAATCAGATTTTAGAAATATTTGAGGCTTTAAATAATTACTTTCTAAATCAGCATAAGCATTCTGACCTTGCTTTGAAACTATTGTATAGGTATGCCTTAAGTTTTGGTTGCATTTACTTCTATTTTATTATTATTATTATTATTATTATTATTATTATTATTATTATTTTGAGAAAAAGATTTACTGAAAGTACCTTTCATTTATTTATTTATTTATTTATCTATCCATCTATTTATCTATCTATTTATTTATTTTTCATTACTTTATGGTGACATTGGTTAACAAAATTCAGTCAGTTTCAGTTGTATGTTTTAATTGTAAGGCATATATATATTTACCTTGTTCACGTTCTATAGTTAGATATTTTTCTCTCATCACATATTTGACCCTTTTTACCCCATTTACCTCCCCTTAATCCCTTCCCTGCTACCTTCTGGTGACCACTAGTTCTTTGTCCATGTCCATGAGTCTCTGTTTGTCCTGTTCATTTGTTGCTTTTAGGTTTATGTCTCACATTTAAGTGATATCATGTGATTTTCAACTTTTTCTGTCTGGCTTATTTAGCTTAGCATGATTATCTCGAGATCCATCCACATTGTTGCAAATGGCAGTATTTCATTTCTTATGCTGAGTAATATTCCATTGTATGTGTGCCACAGCTTCTTTATCCAATCATCTATCATAGGACACCTTGGTTGCTTCTATGTCCTGGCCACTGTGAATAATGCTGTTAAGTGAAAGTACATTTTAGAAGGATTCAGGCAGTGCTAAGGAAAGCTGCATCCTTGTGGAATTTAGGAGGTGAAAGAATAGTATGCCCAAAGGGAGGGACAGTTTTCCAGCCAGGAATGCTGTAACCTACTTCATTATTTATATTTTTTAAATTTATTTTTCTATTACAGTTGACATTCAATACTATATTAGTTTCAGGTGTACAAATAGTGATTAGACATTTATATTTGACTTACAAAGTGATTACTCTGATAAGTCTAGTACCCATCTAATATCATACATTAGTTGTTACAATATTATTGACTATATTTCCTATGTTATACTTTATATTCCTATGACTATTTTTATAACTAGCAATTTGTACTTCTTAATCCCTTTCATCTTTTTCACCTATCTCTCCAAACCCGCTCCCATCTGATCACTATTTGTTTTCTTTAAGAGTCTGTTTTGCTTGTTCATTTATTTTGTTTTTTAGATTCTACATGTAATTGAAATCACATGATATTTGTCTTTCTCGTCTGACTTATTTCACTTAACATAATACCCTCAGAGTGCATCCATGTTGTCACAAATGGTAAGGTTTCATTATTTTTTTATAGCTGAGTAATATTCCATTGTGTATATGTACCAATTCTTTATCCATTCATCTGTCAATGGATTGTTAAGTTGCTTCCATATCTTGATTATTGTCAATAATGCTGCAATGAACATAGGGGTGCATATATCTTTTAGAATTAGTGTTTTGAATTTCTTTGGATAAATACCCAGGAGTGGAATTGCTGGGTAATATGGTAGTTCTAATTTTAATTTGTAAGATACCTCCATACTGTTTTCCTTAGTGGATGTACCAGTTTACAATCTTGCCAACAGTACGTGAGGGTTCCCTTTTCTTTACATTCTCACCACACTTGTTTCTTGATTGACTGATGATAGCCATTCTGACATATGAGAGGTAATGTCTCATTGTGGGTTTTTCTTTCTTCTTCTTCTTCTTATTATTATGAAGCACTATTATTTTTTTGGTTTTATTTATTAGTTTAAATTTTAAAAGTTAGATGTTTATACAATCTATGAAGTTATCCCCCCATTACTATAGCATCCATCAGGCATTGCACACAACCATTACAATAATATTGACCATATACTCTATACTATATTCTAAATCATTGTAATTTTAACTTGAATTTGCCTGATGATTAGAGATGATGAGTGTCTCTTCTAATGCCTATTGGTCCTCTATATGTCCCCTTTGGAGAAATGTCAATTCAGGTCCTCTTCTATTTTTTAATTGGGTTATTTGGATTTTGGTGTTAAGTTGTATGAGTTTCTTATATATTTTAGCTATACCCTTATCAGATATATCATTGGTGAATATCTTTTCCTATCCACTAGGCTGTCTTTTCATTTTTTATCAATAGTTTTCTTCACTGTGCAAAAACTTTTTAGTTAATGTAGTCCCACTTATTTTTTCTTTAATTTTCCTTGCTCAAGGAGACATATTTAAAAAAATATTTCTGAGAGTGATATCCGTTTACTGCCTATGTTTTCTTCTCTGTCTTATGTTTAAGTCTTTAATTCATTTTGAGTTTATTCTTGTATGTGGTATAAGAAGTGGTCTAGTTTCATTTTTGTGCTTGTGGATCTGTTCAGTTTTCCCAACTCCATTTATCAAAGAGACTGTCTTTCCCCTATTGTATATTCTTGCCCCCTTTGTCATAGATTAATTAACCATATAAGCATGGGATTATTTCTGGGCTCTCTATTTTGTTCCATTTATGTATGTGTCTCTTTTTACACCAGTATGGTGCTGTTTTGATTGCTATAGCCTTGTAGTATGGTTTGATATCAGATAGTGTCACACCTCCACTTCGTTCTTCTCAATATTACTTTTAGCTATTGGAGTTTTTTTGTGCTTCTGTATAAATATTAGGATTATTTGTGAAAAAAGTTCTGTGAAAAATGCCATTGATATTTTTACAGGGATTGCATGGAAACTGTAGGTCGCTTTGGGTAGTATGGACATCTTAGCAATGTTAATTCTTCCTGTCCATGAGCTGAGCATAGTATATTCTTACATTCATTTGTTTCCTCTTCAATTTCTTTCTTTATTGTCTTGCAGTGTTCTTAGGACAAGTCTTTTACCAACTTGGTTAAATTCATTTATAGGTATTTTATTCTTTTTGACGCAATTGTAAATGAAAGTGTTTGTTAATTTCTCTGATAGTTTATTATTGGTGTAGAAAAATGCTTGCATTTATTTTAAAGATATTGGAAATCTTTACTCAAAAACTTTAAAAGAGTATAAGTTTAGGGAAACAAAAATTGAGAGTAGGATGATTTTGAACGTCAACTAAACAAACAGAAAAATAATGGCGAAAACTCAAGGGATATGCAAAATTTAGTATTATAATTTGTTAATTGTACTTGGGACTATCCTGAGTTTAGAAATAACCTTTATTGTCAAACTTATATTTTTGTTTAGATAAATTTATAATTACTATTTGAATGGAATAAAGCCAAAAGGTCTATAATTTTTGTAGCATCTAAACAGGGCTAACTAACCATTACCCAAAAAATCTATAGAAGCAATTTATTTGGCAAGTTTGGGTTTAAAAGTATTTTCTTAAATAGATACCCCAAGTGGATATGAGAAAATGATATCTGAAAATATCTAGGCTGAAATATTTGCATGTTTCAATGCAAAAAAAAAAAAGATAATTAAGAATATCTTCCATTTAGAAGAATTTTCTGTGAGCTATCAGGAACTTCAGCACTCACAGAGAAGGTTTACAGAGAAGAGCTGAATTAAGGTTTCAGTAATTTTCAATTTATTAAACAGAGAATACAACTTTGAAAATAATTTTAGTCAATGTTTTATAAAATATCAATTCAAGGTCATACTTTTTAAAGCAACATGTATTAGAATAATACCATTGAAAGTATGTTAAAATAGATATGGTTAAGAATCTGATTAATGTACATTATCCTGTAGTAAAAAATATCCTTATTATGTAAGGTTCAAATAATAAATTTGAAATATTACTTTTGCTTTTATATACATAGATATAATTTAATTTAAGAAAGAATTTTGTTCTTAATTTTTGATTCAAAATATTTTATTAGACCACTAATGTAATAGACCAGCATGTTAGGAAATAAAATATATCTATATGTCAGTGTCCTTTTTAAAATATGAATCTCATTTTAGATTATGATATATATTTTCACCCTAACTTTTATAACCTCTTACACACTTGTAGTTGCTAGGAACACTGTTTTTACTCCAATATCATTAATACAAGTTTCTCTCAAAATCTTTTTTTAGGCCACACACTCTGTATGTCTGCTTATCTCTGGAATTTCTTTTTACCAGTTCAGACTGGAAATAAGTCAAAAACTGTCTCTCTGAATAAGTATTTTAGAAACTATCAAGACAAAAGGACCCCTCCCCCCATGTCAATTCCTTAATTGGCATGAAAAGCTGAGGAAATAATAAGATAGAAAGTGGTCAGAGTTTTATCCAGTCTATATTCCGTATTCAAGAAAAAGCCAGAAAATGGTGAGATAAGAGTTCTACTTTCATTGTCTGAAGCTGTTGGTTGTAAAAACTAAAATTTCCTATAACCCAGAGCTGACTCTGCCCCTTTAGTTCTTCGGAGTGAATGGAGTGAATATGTGACCAGTGAGACTCCAGCACAGCCATTAACATCAGTCAAGCCTCAGCCAGCTTTCCAAGGTTTCTCTACCAATAAGGGCAGTGTAGAGTAAAGGGGTATTAATTCCACCTATGAGATCATGGTTATGGTTTACAAAGAGTGTTGTTATTATTTGGAATACAAATTAGGACGTTTTTATTTAATGTATTTAGGGAATAGTACAGACATAACAAAAGGTAGATATCGAAATAAACCAAGTGTCAGATTTACCTATTTTATTTTTTTCTCCCCCATTGTAACTATACAACAACATTTTCACTAAGAAGTGTCTTGTGGCTATTGGCTTATCACACTTAAAAATAATGCCTGTGATTTTGGAAATCCTTGTTTCCTTAATTTTGAAAATTAAAAGGCCAGCTTCAAGGGGAATTTGAGTCTCAAATAGGATTTTTTTTGTGTGTGTGTGTCTATTTACTATTTGCTATGCACTTTGCTAATCACTTCATATATGTTCTCTCATGTCTCCTCTCAATAACCAAGTGAGGAAAGCTATTAGATATTCCCCCTTTTTAGTGACCTAAATTGCTAGTTAGAGTATTTTCATAATTTATTTCTCAAAGCCAGTTATAAGAAGCAAAGCCAAGATTTAGATCCAAGTATGGCAGAAGGCCTATCAATAAATTATAGAATAATGAATATCAAAGTATGTTTACATGTGTCCATCTCCTCTTGTAGTAGATGATATGATTTCAGACACTTAGGATTTGATGTTTTTTTTTTTTTTTTAAATAAAGTGTCAGCATCCTGAGGAGAAAAAGAAGACAGAAGTCATATTTTCAAATTAAATTTTATTCAAATTCATAACTAATTACTTAGAAATAGTCTGAAGTTTACAAGGAAAGACTCTACCTCAGACATCAAATGCAGGGGTAGGTGAAAGATTAGGGGGAAAAAGGCATTATATTCTCTGTCACAGCTCTAAGGTATAGTGTTTGAAGAAAGTTACTAAAATATTCTGTTATGGAAAGTACTTTGTTTCTTTTGTCTGTGAAGTTTGCATGACAAAAAAAAACACAGAATGTTTGTTTCTATAAAACATCTCTCTAGTCCACTTCCTAAGGAAGAAGGAAAATAAGGGTATAGATATACTAAATAATTTGAATCTAAGTCACACAGGTAGGACGGGACAAATCCAGAGAAAAAAAAACAGTTTTTCTCTCTCATTCAAACTTCATTCAACTCTCTGCTGTTAAGACCTCTGAAAGCCTTAAGGAAAGCAGTTTACTTTCTAAACCAGCATTATTCGAAAGAAAACGATTTCAAATCTGATAGTCTGGTAAAATACCTTGTAAACTATCAAACAATTTCACTTTTTTTTATTTTACAATAAAATTATGTCTGTTCAGGAGTACATTCGAATGTGTTGATATACATATACATACCGAGACGATTATTACAGTCAGACTAGTTAGCATGTCTGTCTCCACCAAAGAATTCTCAGATTCTCCTGTGAGAACTTGAAAGAACTGGTATTGTTCATAGCTTTGCCGGATAAGCAAACCCTCTTAGTATAACCTGAACAAAATGTTTTTCCTGCTCAGCCAGGAAGATGAAAGTCTTTACCAAAAATCATTCATTTGTACATTTTTTAATTTCTTAACACCACATGTTAAGTTGTACATATTTACCCTTCTAGCAACGCATTCTTTTTCTACTCTAGTAATTCATTGTCCTGTAAGCTTTAGGCACAATTATTATGTTTTGATTTTCACCTTTATATATTTTACAAAACATAAAATGAATGCTTAGTTCTAAAATATATTCCATTTCCTTCATAAATGAAATGACAGTTATCAAATTGTCTAATATCCAGTCTACTATGAATATACTAAAACATTGAGTCACCCTGTGATTGTCAAGAGAAAGAACTTTATTTGAGAAGGTAGTTACATTAAAGCGTTTTGATAGGAATAATAATTACTGGGTAATTACTAAACCAGAGAGTGTACTGACACACTATTGATAAGAAGACGCTAATTTTGGAATTGTTCCTCATCTTTTCTGTATGCTGAATAAATGCTTTCTCTGTTCTCAACTGCAATTTGTACCCAGAAACAAAAATGTTTATAAAATGTATTTGGAAAAATTTCTCATGGCAAGTAGTTTGATGTTTTCTATAATGTAGAAAGGGGAAAAATAGGGTTTATTTCAAATAATGACTGAAAAAAATGGTAAATTCTATAGCTAAAAACAAGGGAGTTAAAATATTTTATAGCCTATTAAAATGTCAACTTCCTAATTAGCATTTAGCATATTTTTTATGTAGAATATCTATTCAGATATAACAAGAACTGAAAGGCAGTAGTGAAAAATTCACATCTTTTTAATAGTTGTCTTTGTTTTTCAAGATTCAGTATCAAAGAAAATCAAAGAAATTGCTATAGTATTATTTTGTTACTTGATTTGTCATTGAACATATAAGGAACAGAATAGAGAATGATTTAGAGGAACTGATGTATATGCAGAATTTCCATCAAGAAATCTATAAGGAGTCAATAACTTTACGGTATTGACCTGATAGCACAGCCTGTCCTTTGGTGAGAAGGTGCCCTGCATACATTTGATTCATTTCTCAGGTGTTGTGGAAATAATTCTGAGGCACTGTACTAAAACTCTTTAAGGTCTGATTAAAATAATAAAAAAAAAATCACAATAATATCTTATACTTTTTCAGATATTTTCTTAGTATATACAGAAGATGTGAGATGTGGATTGTTCTAGAAAAACATATTCCAAGTGAGTTATTAATTCTGATTTTGATCATCGATTGAAAGTGGACGAGGCATAACTATAGCTATTAAAAGAACTAAAATTTTATGATGGCAACATATATTATGAGGCACAGTTTTTAATACTTGTTATAGATTAATATGTATTATTAGACTTCCAACCCAATTCCTAAATTAAAGACTGAGCATTGTCAAAATTTACAGGATGTGTAAATTCCTTTCTATGTGAAATATGCTAGAAATATTTTCATATTCATAGTAGGCATGACTCAGATCTTCTTGTTTCAAAAACACTGCATAGCTTTTTCTTTGCTGGTGTGCAATGGTTTGACTTATAAATGTGTATGTTATCAGTAGGTAAATAGACATCATAAGACTCTGGGTGGAATATGGTTCGGTCTATCTCCTGGTCTTTGTGGGTACTCGTTACCTTAGGTTGACCTTGTACAGCCCACATAGCAACCTTGAGACAGATAGGAAGATAACCCATCAGAGGGATCATGGAGAAAAATAGACTACTTTTATAGCTTTCCTATATCGTCTAATAACTCAAGAATTTCTGAATATGTAGCATAGTGAATCCACTTTAATTTTCTGAAAACCTATCAGTTCTGCTTAAATGCGACTTTTCATTGATTCAGTAAGATAATAATAAATGCTAACTGGTTGATTTCTTGTAAAATCTAGTGGAGTATATGTCACACCCAATATGTCACCAATTCAATTCTATTGATTTTTGTTGTTTGTTTTTCATTTGGAGTCTCATCAAAAACATGACAGCCTCAAAGGGGAAATGGAGGAGAGTTTAATAAAGGGACTATTGATATAAATTTAAGAAAAAAAAACAGTGAAGAATGATGTTCCCCTGGATTAGTAACAGTGGGGAGCTACCACCCTGGGCTTAAAAGGGCAAAGAGAGGAGAAGTTAATGGAATGTGGAAAGAATACCAGTAAGAAGAAAGCTTCCTAATAGAAACTGTGGTCTTCAGTGAAGGTAGAAAATAACCTTTACCTCCAATAATGAACAGAGGAATGATAACTTAGCAGGATGTATAAAAGGAGAAAAAATGATCTTCAAGCAGTGAAGAGGAATACATTAACAATAATCGGGATAATGTACCACTCACAGGACCCAAGAAAAACTTCAGGTTTGGGGACCCCAGATATTCTGAATAGATGCATAAACAGGATTGTCTGATCATCTCTTTAAAAAGATTTGAGAATCCCAAACTTCCACCCACCTGTCAGAACAGATAAGCAATACTCCCTTTTCTAATCCGTGTAGACAGTCTCTCAGAATTTTCAACATAGAGGAGACTGAGCCTGCAGGGAACTCAGGTACAGAGAGGAGAGAGGGCTGAGGCATGGTGGAATCAAGAACTTTAAGAGTAGGTGTGAACCCATCATGGCAGGGCTTAACTCCTTTTCCACCTGAGTCACCAGCCTATACTTCACAGTTAGAAAGCTTTTCAGAAGAAACTAAGCTATCTAGAGAAAACATGATAGCTATTAGGGGTTATCTCCCTTCCAAATAAAAGTGAGATAGTCATCTTATCTACTCTGAGGAACATATTTGGACAATCCAGTAGACCTTCTACTTTCCATTTAATGTGTCTAAAAAAAAAAAAAAAAAAATATCCAAAAAAAAAAAAAAAAAAAAAAGAAATGCCAGCCAAGAGTTACCAGGTATATGATATGAGGAAAACCTCCAAAAGAAAGAAAAACAATTTAAAAGGGGGGAAGGAAAAATAGAGAAACCAAAAATGAAGAAAATAAGTTATTTCAAAAAAGATAAGATCTATTAAATGTAAAAAAAAAATGCTTCAAAAGTAACAAAAGGAAGAAAAATAGAAATTAAAATAGGATAGTTGACATTTAAAAAAATTCATTGAAAGGGTACTAAGGCCAAACTTACTGGAATCCCCTCTCCCCAAATAGATAGATAGATAGATAGATAGATAGATAGATAGATAGATAGATGGATGCATAGTATGGAATGAAAAGATCACAGGTTCAATTCAGGATGTCATATGTGGTTAATAAAAAAGGTGGAAATAGATAAAACATTGGGGAAAATTTTTTACAGCAATACTATGATTTAAGATCCTCAGTCTTCAACCATGCCATCCTGAACAAGCCAGATCCCATCTGATCTTGGAAGCTAAGCAGAGTCTGGCCTGGTTTGTACTTGGATGGGAGACCATCTAGGAAGACCAGGTCCTATAAGCGTAAAAAATAAGGGATTGCAAGCTGACAAGGTCTTCGCATCTGTGAGGTCAACCAAGCGTTGCCTTGCCTAAAAAATAAAAAAGTTAATAAGGAAAAAATATATATATTCTCAGAATTGAGTAATATGTGTCTCCAGATGGAAAAGTTTACCAAGTACCTACTTAAATGGATGAGAAAGTACGTTTAAAAATATTAAATCACATTACTGACTAGTTCCTCAGGAAATTACCCTCCTTGCATGGGAAGTGAGGTGAAGGGAGCCCTCGGAGAATCTTACTCCTTCAGGTATTGAAAGCAAATTGACTTTAGTGGCTTTGGGATTTTCTGATTGTGTTTCTCAAAATCTAGTTTAGGGTTAACCTGCTTCAGTCTTTGCATAAATTTTTTAAATTGCAGATTTCTAAGCCCTAAACAGACCTACTAAATAAAGACCTTAAGGGATTAAGTCTAGGAATTCTTATTTTCACAGTCCCACCCCCAACACCACCCGCTTCAAGCAATTCTGAAACTTGCAGTTTCAAAACAAAAACATCACTTATTTAAATCTAACAATCACTATTTTAGAGAATGATATGGAATAGGTATCTTCATGTGAGTTTAACAGATTGATGAAAAGTTCTTGGAATAAAAAGGAAAAAATGGGACTAAATGGAAAAGGGAGGATGCAGTCAGTACAAAGTGTTCATACTTAATACCTTCTGTTGAGTGAAGGAACTCAAATATCGTGAAGAGAGGTGGATGAGTTACTGGATGTTGGAAAGAGTACCTAAGAAGTAATTTTCTGTTTTTTTTTTTTCCAAACATAGTAATGCAGAAACAGCCTCATAATGGACATTAAGTAGCAGATTAGAATCAGTTATCTCCGAAGTGTCACTCACCTCCTAGTTAGTGATAACAATTAAGCACATAACTGACAGCTGATAAACATTCAGTTGATTTTCTCCTAGTGCTGTCTTCATATTTCACTCAATGACATTTTATATATGAATACTAGCATGCCTGGCATCATCTAGTTGTGATTTCCTATTTCAGAACTCCCCACAAATTTTGATCATCATAATAAAGCTAAAAATCAATTCTAGCTTAATCGATCACTGTTATTCAGAAAAGGTTCAATATAATAACCCACATCTGCTTGTTTGGCAAGCTAAGGGTGCCATTACTTAAGGGAGATCACATCAGACTCATAAGAAATTATTCAAGATTTCTCTATGTTTAGTTGAATTAGAACTCATATCTAATTATATGAAAATAATCCATTTGAATAGACAGTTTTGTTAGTTTAATCATAATATATAACTATAGTTTGATCCACAATCCAGGTAAATACAAGATGAATCCAAAAACTAGTTTTTAATCTAAATCAAATGAAAGCAGTACAGTTGTGAAACAACAGATTATTCCAACTACTGAAACTTTTTCAAGCTTTTCTTAATTGACTAAGCCTATTTGGTGAGCACTTTTTCATTCAGTGTGGAAAAACCTTTTGCTATCTGTTTAAAATCTTGATGTGATATTTTAAAGTGTGTTCCAAAAACCATGTTCTGTTATAGGAAACACAAATCCTCCAAAATAAGGGTACCTGTACCACATTTAGCTAATCCAAAACTGTTAGAAGCAAATTAGGAGGGGATTGCCTTATAAAAGTAAGTAGATATTTGTAAAATTAATTAATTCACAAATCTTAGAATGAAAATCTTAAAAGAATGAAAACTGAGACTATTAGTATTGTCTATAAGGTTAAATATAATAGTAATTCCATTCTTTTTGAAACAAAATTTAGTACACAGATGTTTAGCCTTGAAACACAGAGACCAAGGGTTGGGTGTTGTCAAGTCATATGACACTAGGGAGGTCATTTCTAATATATCCGGGATTCAGCAACCTTATCTAGAACTCAAGAATATTAGAACAAGCAAACCAGAGGCTTTTGTTTGTTTCAAAGAGCCTTGGTGAAATTTGGAGAGACAAGTGGACAGATGAGCTTTATTGCTTACTTTTTAAATATAGTTGGTTTTTGTATTAGATTTTCTTAGAAAATGGATTTTCCGCAAAACATATATTCTTGGTTTAGTTGTGAAGAGGCACAGAGAATCTAGAGACCATGTCATCAGGTACCTCTTTAAGACAGGTGAACATGTGGCATAGGACATGGGATTTTAGGAACAAGCCACTTTTAACATTAATAAAGCTCAACCAGGATGGGTAGAGCAAGGGAGAGATTTGGTGTTGGAATGTCTAAGATCCTGATAAGTCATGAATGTACAGATTTGCGGACCGAGGAGTGAAAAATGGGAGATATTTACATTCAAAAGTTGGGTGTAATGTAGAGTTAGTGTGATGAAATGAGTCAAAGTTTGTTATTAAAATTGAGTAATACCATCAGAATGGAACTAGTGTCAAAGGTAATATATTTACATAATTTCAAAGCAGCAGTTATTAAAAAAACCTCTGGTGAATTCATGGTAAGTTTGTTTTAGGATCTGCAGTGGTGATAATTTTACAGGAAGGAAGGTGGATGGCTCTCCTCTCAGGAGAAGTAATTCAAAGAGAGCAGAACAGGGTCGTTCAGAAGAGTGTGGCCTTGAGTTTTCTTTCTGTTTTGTTCACACTATAGAAAACTACATAGTCACTGCAAGAGAAGGGAGAAATGTCAAAGATGTTGACTGTGTGGACAGAGAATTTAAATTAGACTTCTCAGATGTTATGGTGTAGTACATAAAGCAATGTCAAATCTTTCCTGAGAGTAGGAGATTTAGTGGAATTTAGGACAAAGAACATATAAAATATTAATGAATATCTCATATTTTTAGAATTTAGGATTCTGTTGAAATAATAAGTACACGATGTTTAAATAGGCCCAATCTTTTATTTTTTAAAATGCTTACATCAGGTATCTCATCAATAGTATAGAAAGGGAAAGGTTTTAAAATTATTTCATTAGAAGTTAAGAAGGTTTATCAAAAACTTTCGTTGGCACCCATATATTTTTTTTTAAATACCTATATCAGGTCTCCAGTGATAGCATGGTAGGTAAGAATTTTAATTCTTTCCATTGGAAATTAAAAGGTTTATTCAACAAAAACTGCTGTTGGTACCCTTATGTAAAAGAAAAAATCTTTGTAGACACCCTCTTTTTTTTCTTAAATAATTATATCAGGTCTCCATCGAAGCATGGTACGTGAGGGTTTTAAATGTTTTCATTAGAAGTTGGAAAGGTTTAGGAAGCATTTGAGATCTTGCTTTTTGGCATAGGTTGTCAATTTGGCTTAAAGAAACATAAAAATTTATTAAAAAGAAAAAGTTGAAAAGGTTTGCCCAACAAAAACTTCTGTTGCTACTCCTATGTAAAAAGAGAAAAGTAGAACACTTCTGGCTTGAATTAAGACAGGAAAGAAAGAATAGAAAAACTCCCACTCAGCATCTTGCTCCGCCCTACCTCAGGATGTAAGGAATGCTATAAATGTGGAGACAGAACATTACAAAAGCTATTGGTTAAATATCACAAATTAATTTTCAGGCAAAAACTGAGGATTCTTAGTCATTTAATTGTTCATATATTTACATAGTGTTTTGCATATGTTTTAGAGATAGTAGTTGATAAGTGTATTTGTAGAATAAAAGAATGGACTACAAGGGCATAATCAGAGCTTCAGCTACATGATAAATTTTTTGTCACCAAAATCTCAGATATTTTGCTGCTATAAGCTTTTTAAAGCTCCTCAACTGTCACACACACACACACACGCGTGCGCGCACACACACACACACACACACATCTTATTTTGCCAGGCTGTATAGGCATCATTAATATTTCGTCTGGGAAGATAATAGTGCCTCCAAATTGGTACAAAGAACATAAGCACAAAGCAAAAAGCTTTAACTCAGATGGAGTTCTGTCAAGCCTCGGAGATTATATTTCATTTGTTAAATATCCCTTTACGACTCAGGACCAAATATATTAAGTATTGTTTACTTCATATGTTTAAGGATATTTGTCCTTCTTGTTCATAGCAATGTTGTTATTATTCTCACTTCTATAATGAAACTTAAAGTTCATAAATATTTTGTGGATCTAATCTCAATCATAGAGGCTGGGAAACTCCCTAGATAATCCATTTATATTCTGCCTAATACATCTAGGTATTCCATTTAAGTTAAAATGTTTTACATACTACTAATATATACAAATGCTTTGTTTTCCCAATGCTACAACACATTATTTAGAAGAAAACTGACTAGCTATTGCTATAGGTTTCACAGACTAGATCTAGCTTTCTCTTTTTATATAGATAATAAAGTTTTAAAGTGACCATCAAAAGTCAATTCAAGGCTTTTTTCCTCCATCGCGAATACAGTTACCATTTACTGTACACTGTCTCTACATATTTCGTCATAGTATAACACAACAGGACCTCAGAGGGCAACCAGAGACAATCAGCATTCAGAAATGCCCAGTGATTTAAAAACATACAAATAAATACTGCCTTCATCATCATTTATTAGCTGTTTTATGAATACTACAGTTTGAATTTGATACTGTTTGTAAATATTCTGATCCTGATCCACTTAAAGGGGCATTGATTTGTATTTGATTATTTCAAAGCCCTTCATAGTATTAGAGTCAGAAATATTATTTTCCCTCTGGTAATTGCCCTTCTGTTTTCTGTGTCTATGAGCTTATTTGTTTGTTTTGCTTGGTTCATTGGTTGCTTTCTGTATCCTATCCCACATATGAGTGAAATCATATGATTCTTGTTCTTTTCCATCTGATTTATTTCTCTTAGTATGATACTCTACCAAGATCCATCATGTTGCAGTGGCAGTGTTTCATTCATTCTTATGGCTGATTAGTATTCTATTACACCACCACCCCCCTCCCCCACACACATCTTCTTTATCCAGTTATCCATCAAAGGACACTTAGGTTATTTCTAGACCTCGGCTACTTTGTATAATGCTGCAATGAGCATAGAGGTACATATGAATAAAGGTTTTCAATTTTGGGGGTAGGTGACCAGAAAGGTATTGCTGGGTCATATGGTGGCTCTATCTTAATTTTTTGAGGAGCTTCCATACTGTTTTCCAAAGTGGCTATACCAATTTACATTCCCACCAGCAGAAGATTTCTTTTTCTCCATATATGGCCCAACATTTATTTACTGGCTTATTGATAATAGCCATTCTAACAGGTGTGAGGTGGTATCTCAGTGTGGTTTTGATGTGTATTTCCCTAATAGCTAATGAAGTTGAGCATCTCTTCATTTATCTGTTGGCTATTTGTATATCTTCTTGGGAAAAGTATCTATTTACATCTCCTGCCCATTTTTAAATAGGATTTGTTGTTGTTGTTATGTGAGTTCTTTATATATTTTGGATATTAGCCCCTTAGTAGAGGTATTTTTTGACCATTTAGTTTATTTCCTTTTGTTTCGTTGATGGAATCTATACTTTTAAAGTCAGTTATAAAGTTAAAATGTGTTACAATAGCTGGCATTTTTCTAAGTGAATGTAAATTTCAGTACAGATTGCTCAATGTTGCTCATTCACCTTGTCTTGTATACTAAATTCTGTCATCTCCCTGTCAAGCAGTTCCTGCATTCCACATTATCTTTGGATCTTCAGATTCTAGAATACTTTTCTTGGTACAGATTTTAATTTCTTGAGAATACCCTCTTCCCAGCATTCTACCAGACCTATCAGGAGGAATGAATTAATTTTTCCACCATACAGATATGGTATGAAAATTATATGATAAAATGCCAGCCAGAGATCATGTTTGGGTTTGGAAAGTGGGGCCTTTCTTGACCATAAATGTTGTATGCTGTCACAAGTGAATTTTGTGAAAATTCATATATTGCCCAAGGAGCTGGAAAATGTCATAGATATAAGACATCTCCCTCATAGGGGTATTCACATACTCTTTTTTCTATCTTTCCCTTTTTCATGTAGCAAAATCAGACTCAAAAGCTCATTAAACACCATATAACTACAATCTCTAGAAGGCTTGTGTTTAAATTAGGTATTTAATAAGCAAATGGAAAACACTGAGGAAGATTGTGAACGAAAATGAAGTTATGTATGTAGGAAATACACATCTTCTTTAAAGCAGAGAACAATAATATATGCATATCCTATCATTTTATCTCAATGCAATGATTTTCTAACTCAAAGTAATCATGTTTTCAGTAAAGCAAATCTCAGTGTTTATTAAGTACATGCAGAGGCCCTGTTGTATGCTAGATACATTCAAAGAAAAAAAAAAAAATGTTTCATTATGTTTAGTTATGGGTGTTGTGCTCTGGAAAGTGTACAGAAAAATTGTGATGAAAATTGAAAGTAATAAGTAATGTAGATTTATTTAGAGAATAGAGCATGTTTGACCTACAAAGAGAAAGATTAAACATTTTTAAAGTGTCATCTTGTGCAAAATGAACTGGATATTTTTAATGGCTGCAAAAATAGAATTAGGATTGGTGCAAGGGTAGACATGTTTCTATTCCATGTTAGGAGTGTTCTTCTCATCTCCTATTGGAGCAAACAAATATGCTTAATCTGGACAATTATTTGATTTGTGTACTGTGAGGTAGTTAGTATTATGTTCACAAACTGTCCCAAAGTACACATACTTAATAATGGAAAGAATTGACATAGATTCAACTTTAGCATGGGATGCAATAATTGAATTGATAATGAAATTTACAAATTTGAAATACCTAAAGAAAACTAATTGTTAAACTGTATAATGATGCTTTAAAAATATACAGGACAAGTTTCTAAAAGTTTAATGAGAAAGCTTTAATTTTAATTCTCCTGTATCCCAGAGGGAAAGATGCCAACAAAATATCCCTAAATTAAGCTAAGGAGAAGACATTGTCATAAGCAAATTGCTGGTCCCCATGAGAATCATGACACACCACTGAGTTGGAGAAAGTCATGTTACAGTGAAGATGGCTGGGCCGTGTCCATGTATAGAAGTGATAAGCATGAATATAAAGGGTATAGTGGATATTTCTTCCATATATTTTCTTACATCTTTCATATTACATGTCTCAGTCAAGGAGAAGCCAGAAATTATGTATCCTCAAACTGTCTTGAAACTACAGTATAGGCATGTAGGTAAAGTATTCAGATATAAAATTCTCAAATGAGAGTTAAATTCAGAAATGACAATTTTTGGGTGGAGCCATGATCTTTCTGAAAAGGTCAATGGCAAAAACTTTAGGTTCATTGGGGTTGGTGATGGCATAGCTTCCAGCATTTTTTTCTGAATGACTTACGTACTGATTGACACTGGCAAAGGTGTCCTTACCAGAGAAGTCCCTTTTAATGTCGCTCAGTATTTTTTTCTGGCATCAAAGTTTAGTTTGCAGAAATACTGAGATTCTGTGACCTCTCTCATAGGAATTCCCTTTTCAAGACAATGTTTTAGTACAGTGAAGAATCTTCTCTTTCCTGAAGATTCTTGATGTGTTTAGGATGCTGAAACCACTTCAGGGTAGGCAGGTGATTAAAGCAACATATTGATCTTGGGCCTGATTTCAGAGATGTAGCCCTTGTAAGACTATTGTGAGCATAACATTTATATCACCATTGAGTAATTATATATTCCCATCACAAGTTCTGGAAAATATGCAAAGCTGCTCTGCAAGGAGGAGAAACAAGGAATAAAAGAGGGCGTAGTCTGGTAGATAATATAAGCATGAACTATAGCTAGACGTAAAATACAAATTGTGATGTTATATATTCCAATGACAAAACAGATAACCCTAAAGTAGGAACAGTCTCCAATTCCTACTCTATAATGGTCCAAATCATGCTCAGAACAAAAAGTAGCAGCCAAATATATTTTTATAAAACATCTCCTCTCACAGAATCTCCACCTTGCTCCAAATATCAATTGAAGTCAGAATACTTTCTCTCCCAACACTACAGCTCCATTTTCTCTCCACTAAGACAAATCCCTTTCTCAGAATTGAATATATGTAGTGAGCTATGTCTGCTCTCAAAGTCCCCTCTTCAACCTAGCATTAGTATGCTGTTCTTGCCTACTCACTGGCCACGTGAGTTAGCTCTTTGAGGAACACATACTTCTTTCAGTATGTTTTTGCTGGTCTCTTTTAACAGTCATCAGATGTTATCCTTAGCTTATTGGTTCAAATAGTATTTCCAGTTTCTCAGTGAGGCATTACAAATAAATGCTTGCATTTGGCCGTAAAGGGTCCTTAGCTTAACTTTATTCTCTCTGATATATATATATCTCGATAGTACATGGGTGGTTAATGCATTATTCTTGTGACTGTCAGTGATGAGAGTAGGATTTACTTGTCCTATGTAACCCCAGGAGTAAGGTCAACTATGGATGGTAAAGTAGTAGAAACTGTGGTTAATGGAGATAACTATTAATACTAGAACTGCAGTTCATTTGACAAAGGGCCCTGAGGAAACGCTAGTTCATCATCTACTTTATCATTTGTGCTAACTTATAGCCCTTGTTTCTACATTTATAGATTGAAAGTTGCTTCTGGTTATTGCAAAACTAATAGAGTTTGGGTGTTATTAAAGTACATAAAAATGTGTAATTGATTGTGAAGTTCATAGACAAGTTAAAGAAAAGCAATATGTTCAAAATGGTTTCCATAACAAGTCATTATAATGGAAAGTGTAATTATGATACATGCTTTTCATAATTATGTAAAGATAATTTGCAAGATACATAATTGAGATATTCAGTTGAATTTTTACATCGTGCATTTTTATGCCCTTCATGTATCCACTGTCGATCCTAGGAAATAGCCGAGGCATTTTTATCTCAAGGGAGTTGAGTCAAATTTAGAGAGAAAAGTTCTTCCTGCAATCTGAAAGAAGAAATCATACAAATTCTTTTCAGCACTAAAAACTTACATCAAGAGAACACTTACAAACCTTGCTCCTGCTATTGAATTATTTGGGATGATTTCCCAGGACACATGTGTCACAGGATTTTGAATGCTATCAGATATAAGACATGATTATTGGTGCTTAACATCAGTACAGATTTGTTTTCATATTCAAAAAGCATGTTCATATATGTTATTATTTAATCTATACCACAGCTCTGTCAGGTAAGCTTTATATTATTATCCTCCTCTTATGATAAGAATTTGATGTTCAGGAGGGTTAATTATATTTCTGAATAGAATGAAATTAGGTTGTAATGAACAGTGATTTGAAAGTATGTCTCTTGACTCTTAATACATAGGCATTGCTCTGTGCACAGATTTAGTAAAATTATATTAAATTCCAGTAAGGTCTTACAAGAATAAAAGTGACGTGCTGGAAAATTTGGGGGCATTTTAAATAGGGCTAACCTCTTATGGCCTTACAGCATATAGAAATTTGCATTTACGAATAAAATTGTTTCTTATGAATTGATTGCTAACTGATCCATAAACTCTGAAACAAAACATGAAATTAAAGCACTCAAAATAACTGCATGGAATTTACTTCAGTTCCCTCATGGAATTACAGTGAAAGCATTTGGTAATTTTGTTTGTTCTAAGGGCATTAGGAGACTTGACTTTCAGTGTTGATGAAATATTTTAAATGGCAAACATTGGCAGGAAGACAGAATTGACTTTCAGTGTTGATGAAATAATATTTTAAATGACAAACATTGGCAGGAAGACAGTCTGCTCTGTTGATAACTTTGAAGAAGGCATTTTCATCTTCAGATTTAGTCAGAAACCTGTTAGGGTGAAATTTACAAAATGATTGCTTTGTGACTCTGCAAAATGACATTAACCTTTCATGACTCTCAGTGCCAACATCTTAGATAGTGATTCCTTTGCTTTCAAAAGTCACAATGAGGTAGAATGTAACTGTGCAATGCTTTCCATTGAGGAAAGCTCACATTAGAATTCTGAATTCCATTGAAAAATAATAAAAATCCAGAACAGTTCTCATTCCTAGGGAAATGTACCATATGTCCTCTAAAACACAGGCCGAACCAAAACATTAAGAGAGTAATTAAAATGATGTCCCACAGTGCCAAAATAATCAGTTCACATATGGCATTCCTCACCTGTAACAGTTTTTTTTTTTTATTTTACTGGATTTCTTTAATAAAATCAGTTATTTATTTAATGTTTTGGCTGTTTCTAAAAGTAAAAAATAAAATTCATTTATGATAACAAAAGTGGAATACTTTTAGAAAAGATAGGTGTATCATGTTCAAGATTAGTGTTTTATTATATCCATTTTTATTAACATGTAGCATGAAAATCTATTTTTTTTGCTTTGTTGAAAATATTCAAGTAGTTAGCAGAAGGAAATAAATTATAAGCAGGGGAATGAAGTCAGAGAAATAATAAATAGCATGATATCATCTCTGACATGATGATAACAATTTTTATACTTTTAATCAGATGATACATTTGTTTATGATTACCCTTGGTTCTACCATGTATCAACTTCTTCTCTATTCCTTGGATATTTTTGCAAAATATTAAATTGAGTGTTGGAGGCTATATTGAAATTAAATAAATAATATAGCAGTTGGTAAAAAATGTGGGCTCTAAAATACTAGCTTCAAACACTGGCTCCAACTCATACCAACAATATGTTTATAAGCAACTTATTTAACTCTGTAATCTTCAATTTCCTTACATATTTAAGAAATTATAGAATTTAACTCATAAGATTTTGTTGGCTTTGTGGTTTGTGTGTATTAAATAGAATGAACCCTACAGAAAAGTATTTGATCCCCAGTGACACTCGATAAAAATTAGCCTCATCATCATCGTCATCTTTGCCTTCTTATGGATAATGTTCCTAAGAGACAATTATAGCTATAAGCATTACTCCTTTGAGTAATAACTATAAATAAGAATTATTTTATGAAGTTAGAAGTTTAAAATTTTTATGTCATCAAATTTCTTCAGCATTTATAATCACACTGAATATTTTTCATCTTTCAAAATTTAATAAATATTAATTTCTGTTCTTTGGTATTCAGTAATTTGCATGAAACTCCCAAGTGGTACCCAAGTTAAAGGCTTTCTCTATAATCAATTCCAACTTTAACCTATTAAAAATTTTGTCATTCTAAATGGTTTGCTATTATTAAAAATAAATATGCTAAATTAGTTTCTTAAAATAACCATAAATAAACTCCAACTCTATTTCTTATTTTAATGACAGTGTTATTTATGTTTTTATTTTTTGTCACATGACAGATAAGATACATCAAAGGGTGTCTATAAAATAGGTTTTATATTACAAAGCTATGTAACTTTTAAAAGAATCCTCACTAGAAAGTCACTAAGAAAATTTAGTAGAGTAATGCCGTATCTCCTCATTAGAACTCTTTACTAACTCCTTTGTCTCTGCTGGTCACTGGTCTTTTCTAAGCCAGCAATTTGATATTTGTGTCTCTTGCTTTACATGTCCTTAATTTACTGAACTTTGAAGCCATAATCTTATTCATACAAGCCCTTCTTTTTTAATAACTAACACAGTAAGTTGACTAACACCCTAAGTCAAGCACTTGAGCAAGTATCACTGGAGATGAGAAGCCTAAATATACATTTACTCAATTATCAGTGTCTGTAAGTTTTCAAAGTGTGCCCATTGTTCTCATTGCCTTATTTTTTTAGCTATAATAAACCTATAATTTGTAAATTAATAAAAGCCCGATTATCTTTTGTCCCTTTGTGTCATGGCAAGTGGTATTCATCCATTTAAGAATACTTTATGTCAAGCAACAACTAAAAGACTTCTCTCTCAATATAGATTGACTTGATATCCAGAAATATCAGTAAGAGGATAAGAAATAAATGACAGATGAGCTTAGAAGCTGATCATATCTGCCCACCTTTTTTTTTTTTTTTTTTTTTTTTTGAAGCTGAGCTCTGTATTTACATACAGAGGATGTATCTATGATTTTCTTGAGTCACTTGAAGAGTTGTCAAGGGAAGACGTGTTGGTGCCAGGGCAGAAGAAGCAAGAGAGAAAGATAGGGGAATTAGTTGGAATGTACTGCATGTTCTATATTGTAGAATGTACCTTTTCTGGCCAATGGATAAGTTCAAACATATCTGTTAAAGGAATAAATTAATGAATAAAACTAGAAGCATATGTGACTACCTTTGATGGTGATCATCTAAATTTAGAATATTGCACTATGCAGGGTAGAGTTATTTTCTCAGGATATATTTATTAATCTAAAATTTATATAGAGAAGAAAATACATGCTGAAAATTAAAGTTTAGGCTTTTAAAAATGTTTGTGTCTGCATATAATCCAGCGATTCTTCTACTGGGCATTTACCACAAAGACTTGAAATCCCATATCTGAAAAGATATTTGCGCACTGATGTTCATAGCAGCATTATTCACGGTGGCCTGGACATTGAAGCAACCGAAGTGTCCTAAGATAGATGATTAGCTGAAGAAACTGTGGTACATATGTTCAGTGGAATAGTACTCAGCCATAAGAAGAGATGAAATACTGCCATTTGTGACAACATGGATGGACCTCGAGATAATCATGCTAAGTGAAATCAGCCAAACAGAAAAAGTTGAAAATCACATGATATCACTTATATGTGGGATATGAACCTAACAGCAACAAATGAACAGAGCAAACAGATTCATGGTCATGGACAATGGACTAGTGGCTACCAGAGGGTAGGAGGAAAGATGGAGGTAGATGTAGTGAAGGGGATCAAATATGTGATGACAGAAGAAATCTAATTATGGGAAGTGAACACACAATATAGACATATATATGCCTAACCGTTAAAGTGTAACAGCTGAAACACTGGATTTCGTTAACTGATGTGACCATCAAAAATAAATTAATTAATTTAAGAAATAAATAATAAAATAGTTGCAACCCCCCGCAAAAAGTTTGCATCTGTCAATCTGAAATAGCATTAGAAAAGCTTCTAATTAACTAATGTAATTTCTATATTATCTTACACGAGTTTCTATCAGTCATGTAAATAATGTTCAAGCTTAACTGAGGTCTAATTGACATACAATAAACCTTCCAAATTCGAAGAATATAATCTGGTGCTTTGACATAAGTGTGCGCCCATGAAATTATCATCATAATTAAAATGATGGAACATATCTGTCATCTCCCAAAATTTCCTCATACACCTTTGCAATTCTTTCTCACCTGTCCCAACTCCCCATCTTATCTCCACATATCCACAGAATATGCTTTCTGTGACTATAAAGCTAGATTGTTTTCTAGAATTTTGTATAAATGAAGTCATACGGTATGTATTATTTTTTTGAATGGCTTTTTTTTTCAGTTAGAATAATATTTGTTTTTGAGACTCAATTTGAGTTATATATCTACTTTATTCCTTTTTTATTGATGAATATTGTTCGATTGTATAGTTATAATTTGTTTATTTTCCCATTGATAAATATCTGAGATGTTTTCAGTTTTTGGCAAAAAAAAAAAAGTATTGGATTTGAGCAATTGAAGTCAATAGGCCTTTAACGTGAGATTTTATGTTAATTTGGCTAAGAGTTTGGCTGTGCTTAATGTTTGCTCTTGCTGTGTTTGCTAGAGGCTTCAACTCCACTAATGTCCTCATTTTTTATTTTTGTCTCTCCTGTTTTTGTTTTTGTTTTTTTTTTTTTCCTAAGAACAGTTTCTCAAATAGAGTTCATGTAAGCAGCTCTTCTTACTGTTGTTATTCTATAGCCTTTGTTGATGTGGTAAGGTGTGGCAGGAGAGGAATTTTTCTATAAGCTTATGGTTAACATTTCAGTCTTTTCTTGGGGCCGTGCCCTAAGCTGAGACCTTCACAAGTATTTTCTAGCTTTCCTCGTGAGAAAAGAAAGCACGTTGGAGTTGGGTAACTGCCCTTTCCCCAGATCTAATAAGGCTCTGGCAAAGCCTTTCTCCTGCAAAATATGCCTTTGATATAGAGAATATTTTGGTTATATTTCAAAACGGTTACTTTCCCCTTCCCCTTGCCAAAATAACATGAAGGTGTTTTTAAAATGCATAAAAATATGCCTTCCACAAGACTGTGAACCAACATATTCTTACTCTCATTCTTGTACTAGTCTACACTCAGGTTTCAGCAATTTTTCAGAATTAATCATTTATTTAAGCATCCTTTCCAGTTTATGGTTCCAGAGGATTTTGGTCCAGGTAAACTGACCTAAGTCATGATCTTCATTCATCTGTTTCTCCAGGGTCCCTGGTGACAGTTTTCCCATGACCTCAGTTCTCTGATTGGTCCAAGAAGAGTTGTTGATTTTCAGTTTGTGCACTGTTTTCTTAGTATGAGGGTGAGACTGACAACTTACAAGTCCTTTACGTATTACAGCTGTAAACAGAAGTCTGTTTAACTCTGTAAGAAGTGGCCAAACTGTTTTAAAAATTGGTTGTAAAACCTTATATTTCCATCACCCGTATATGGGGACCTAGTTCCTCCATATCCTTAGCAACAATTGTTATGATCAGTCTTTTAAAAATTTAGACATTCTAATAGTTATGTAGTGAGTGGTATATTATGAATTGTTATTGTTTATTGGTCCTTTTGTTATTGCTTTCTTGTTCACTATTTATTTTTCATAAATTTTCCTGAATAAATCCTACCATGTAAATTACATCCCTAATTCTTTCATGCAGTCTGTGCTGAAATGAGTCACTGTGATGCACATATTATTTTAGATGTTGTTTAGCTGTTTTTTGTATGTGTGTCATTTCCCCAGTCAGATTCTAAGTTCCTCAGGGAAAGTGTCATTATTTTCTATTGGCCATCGTACTTGGTTTAGCACAGACTGAAATAAATTAGCACTTTTTTTTTTTAAAAGGCTTTAAGTGATTTTATTTAAATGGTGCATGTTCTTGACTATCAGGAAAACTTTTGTTTCTCTGTGTGTAGAAAAAGGTCTGTACCACCAACAACAAAAATTCTATTTTAGTGAATATTCTTGCAATTTGAAAAGAATAAATTATTAATATAATGCTATTAGAATGGTCCCAACATGGTCTTATTTTCTTAATCTCTGGGTAAGCAGTAATCATGCCAGTTACACATTGATGTAGTTGGAGAACTAAAAGGTTTTAGAGCCTACTTATAAAAAGAAATTAAAAGTATACCAACCACCTCCAGTATTCCATAAAATTATATCCATGGTTTTCACTAACCAGTGGCCAGTCTGTTTCTAACAAATGGCTTGAGACATTCATAAGGTATCTTTTAAAAACCACAAAGCCAAGCTAACAAAAACACATTTTAGTGTTATATATATTTATTTAGCAAAGAGGTGGTTTAAAGAATAAACATTATTGATAGTAGAAAAGATATATTTCAAATTCTTTTCCCTTTTGTAAATTTAAAGTATTTTGACTAGATTTATGGATAGAGGGAGTTGAAAAGGAAAATAATAAAAAAGGTATAAAGGTGAAGGTTTTTTATCTTTTTACTGTTTCAATACGAGAACATGAGATAACTAGAATCTATGACGTTGGTTGTATTTAATTCCACAAGAAGTACTGCATTACTATTTTATATTAAGGAAATATTCTGCTTTACATAATAGGGAGACAAATTTCCCATTTATATACAGTATCAAAGAATTTAGAGACTCAACCTATAATATACGCCCTACAATATAAATAGTATTAATCTTTTTGTATCTACTGTGTACTAGGTGCTGTTAGTAAATACTTATAAACATTATTTATCTCTTAATTCTATGAACTAGGTATTATTAATGTTCCTATTTTACAGACGACACACTGAAGTATAGAGTATAAATAACTTGTTTGTGTTTTCAGTCATGAAATGGCAACAAAGCATTTTGATCCAAATTTTTACCCTTAGTCACTATACTTTTTTCCAAATGGTTGGCCCAGAATTTGAGATTCCATAATCAACCCTCAGCACTCATGAAACTTCTATTATGCTATTACTACACACAGACTGTGTCTACTCATCTTCACCTAGACTTCCTACTTGTATTAACACTTTTTGTGAACTCTTGAAAAAGATAAAGATGAAAAATTTTTTACTCTAGAAAAGCAAATAATGAGAAATTACATAAATATTATAAATAAAGGAAACCAAATATGATAAAGTAAAGGATACCAAAGTCAGTTGACTTCACTATAAAATAATAGAAAACAGAAGACATAGAATTATCTCTTCAAAGTCCTAAAAGTGCAATTTATCATACTCGGTGAAACTATATCAATAAATAATTAAAAGTTAAACAGTTATTTTTAGCACCATGCTAATCTAAATAATTGGAAAATCTTTATTTTAAAAACACCTTAGTCATATTAGATAAAATAAAACAAATGCCCTTTTTACTGTCTGGCCTTATAAGGAATTGAAATCACTAGGATCCAGAAAAAGAAAAGAAGAATAAAAACACTGTGGCTTCTGTGGGAGGAAATGTTTTATTTATGTTGTTAGGGTTGGATTTTATTGCTTGCATGCCAACAAGAAACAAGACTCTGGGTCCATTTACATAAAACTGTAACTGAGACCTAAGACCCTTATTTAAAGCCCAGAATCTTAAATGAATGAGCACATAAAAGTTAAAAGAAAAAATAATTCACTAGGAAGAAGACCCAATAATGAAGGTGCTCTGATTCACCAAAGGATGTGTGGTCCTGAGCCACATTTTTAAATCAATCTCTCCCCCTTGCCTTTCCTCTCCAGTCAGCCCTTTACTATAGTGTACCTAAGTGCATATTGGTTTTGCAGGTATCCTTCTTGAGTTCAAACTCTTTTGCTCATTAACTTTAATCATTTTGAAAAATTTTTAACCATTATCATTTTCATTTAATTATTTTTATGGTGACATTGGTTAACGAAATCCAGTAAGTTTCAGCCATACATTTTAACAGTAAGGCATATATATATATACATATATACATATGTATATGTATATATGTGTATATATGTATGTATATACACATATATACACACACATACACATATACATACATACATACATATAATATATACATACACACACACACACATATATATATTTACATTGTGTGTACACCTCCAATAGTTAGATTTATTTCTAACTACATATTTGACCTATATTACTCCCACCTACCTCCTGCTCCCTCATTATCTTTTCAAATATTGTTTTACCCATTGCATCTTTTCTCTACTTCTGGGTTTCAATTGCATTTGTAGTAGACTCTGTCATCATATCTCATGTTTCCTACATTCTTTTTTGTTTCTATTTTCTATATTCTTTTCTCTCTTTAGCCTGGAATTTTTTTCTTTGAGCCTAATTTCCAGTTCAGTTATTATCTTCGCACAAGTGTTGAATCTGCTTTGAAAGCTATTGAATAATTTCAGTTATTATATTTTGCTATGATTTCTATTTGGAATATGTATTTTTGGTTTCCAGGTCTCTGTTAAATTGTCAACCTTGTCTTTTTACCCTTTGAACAAATCAATCGCAATTCAGACCCATTACTTCAAAATAATAAGCTATTAAACATTGATCTGTAACAGAAACTGGAGCTATATGTGTTTTTTG
This sequence comes from Eonycteris spelaea, assembly GCA_003508835.1. Lineage (NCBI taxonomy): Eukaryota > Metazoa > Chordata > Mammalia > Chiroptera > Pteropodidae > Eonycteris > Eonycteris spelaea. Next base: position 663,354 of record PUFA01000209.1, read on the forward strand.
AGTATCAAGGACAATTAACTGTTTCTTAACAGTATAAAAGGGCATATCTGCTATTAACCACTGTTACCTGTAAGGATACAACATAGAAAGCAAAATAGCAACACTCAGTAAAGAAGAAAAAAATTATTTAAAGGCGTGATTACATTAAGTACATGAGAGTAAGTATCACATGAGTCATCGTATTTCAGACAAGGAGTCACAGAATTTCTCCTCTTGGCAACATATAGGATCTAGAAGTCCAACTGGAGTCATGAGGCTTGTTGTCCTATGACAACAATCCTTGTTTTCAGGCACAATATGAATATCAAATATTGGCTTAATTAAATTCTCAAAGTAGCAGAGACTCCCCTTGTCCTTTACCTTACTTCAGTAAAGGAGAGAATCGTACTATCGAGAAGTCATTTCTTGAAATGAAATTCAATCCATTACTTCTACAATATTGCTAATGACCAAACAGAAGTGAAAGGATTTTATATCTCTAATATGGTTTTGCTTTGATCAGAAACAGAATGGAATGTATTTTCCTAAAAATTAGGGTGAGAAAGTGTCAATACAATGCAAATTTTAGTCAATATTTTCTATTAGGATATAACCACAAGTTAAAAGCACAACTTATTTTAATATTTGTTTTCATAAAAACATTTAAATGATGAAAATGATATAAAATGCTTATTTTATTTCTAATTTTTTTGACTATGGCTTTCTATTTCTAGTTCAGTTCAAAGTTTTTAAAGATTTGAAAGTTTCTGAGGCAAAAAATAAAGTCATTTAATATCTTTCTAACATTTATTTCAAAATATTTCCAACATTTCTTACAAAAAGCTTAACTTTGTGTTCTTATTGGAATATTTCTTTAGATTAGTAGTATTTTCATAACATTTGCCTGAAGTGATTTTATATTCTATCTTTAAGGAATCTGGAAAGAAAGAGTCAAAATACTGGATAAAATCTGTCATTATGAATGTGTTTGGTTATAATTATATAGAAAACTGACATTGAATGATTCTCCTAGCTAAGAATTTTCTAACAGAGATATTAGTATGGCAAAATCAATATTTTGAACCCAAACCCATATTGAGAACATTGTCTTTATTATAATTAAATTTAAACTGTTCAACTATGGAATAGCGCAATAATTATTTTGTGCCTCTAACTTAATCTTTTGGGCTATACTGACTTTGAAAATGATCTATATTTAGATAATAATAGACAGATTGTTTGTGACTTAATGTACTAAGGTTTAATTGAACTACTTTATAATGGTCATAATTTAGTCCTAGGTATTCCTTAGTGTGTTGAGAGTTGTTACAGTGTGTACAGTGATGGTTTGATTTGGCAGTATAGGGTCTATGAGAATCATAAAATATTATCAGTAAAGACTAAGTTCCAAATGGGAGATTTTAGTATTAAGTTTTGCCCAAATCACGTAAAAGAAGAAATACCTAAGAAGGATGTGAAAGTTGGTAAAGATTTCAAGGAGAATTGGAACCTAACATAAAACTTAAATGATAGAACATAGAAAAAATATTGGAGAAAGATTTTTTTTTTCCTGGAAAAAAGAAAAGTTTTGAGAAGAAATTAGGAGTTAGCAATAAATATACCACATTCAGGTGTGCCATTTTAAGCACAGTGGAGATTTGTACAGAGGACTTGAATGCAACATCGTGTAATAAAATTAAGCACTATTTATAAAAGGAATAAAATATCATACCAAAAACTTGGCTTCCATTTTAAGTAAGATGAATCATTAAAGTTTTTTGTTGTTGTTGGTTTGAGATTAACTACGGAATTCTTAGATGAATTTATTTAGCATTTATTAAGTAACTCCTGTATGTATGTAAAATACTGTGATCAGGAGTAGGAAAGTAATTAAGAATAAATTCTTAATGTTTTTTGTTGTCCCAAAGATGATACAGGCATCAAAATCCAGATCTCTTCACATTATAAAAGGAAAGGGAAGGGAAAGGAAGGGAAGGGAAGGGAGAGGAGGGGAGGAGGTGGGGAGGTGAGGGAAGGGAATGGAAGGGAAGGGAAGGGAAGGGAGTGCCTGAGAGGGGAGTGGGAGGGAAGAGAAAGGAAAGGAGGGAAAAGTTCATACAGATTGATTATGAGAGCAAATAAAATTACTCATAACCTGTGCATGCAAATTTACTAGGAGACAAAACAAAACCAAAAAGTTAAACTATACAAATCAAGTAAAGTCTAAACAGAATCAACAGACATTATACCACTTAAAGTACAGAGGAGGATGTTGAGAGCTTAGGAATAGTTAATACGAATGAAACTACTCAAAAGGCCTGGTACCTGGTAGGTCAAAACACTGACTGCCATGAAATAAAAAGGAGAGGGCTTAAAATTATTCGGCAGGCAGAGGTAGCCACTTTGGGGATGCATTCCTTAGTGAGAGAAAGGCAGCAACTATAAAAGAGGAGGTCCCTATTGAAAGTTTTCAGATAAGCAAAGGAAAGAAGACATTAAATATTCTGCAGAACAAACAAAAATCATAAAACCAGAACATACACCAGCTCCTTCCTACCCCAAAGAGGAGCACTTGAATTAAAGAAGTTGAACTTTCACTGCACCAACAAAAGCTAGCACTCTTGAACAACAAAAATCAATTTTTCTGCAAAATCCTTTACTCCTTTCTGTATATAACTATTTCAATCATCTAGGAAAATAAGACTTTTCAAGAACAGAAAGTGGCCAAGAACATCTTTAAAAGGCATCTTTTATAGAAGATTTTAAAACTTTTGTGCTGCCATAGCTCCTTTTACAATGGGATGAAGCCATAGACTCTGTTTCTGAAATGTGTCTTAAATTTATTCATAATATAAAATACAGCTGACCCTTGAACAATATGGATTTTGTACTGCCTGGTTATACATATATGTGGGTTTTAAAAAATAAATATTGTAAATATTATTTTCTCTTCCTTATGATTTTCTTAGCATTTTCTTTTATCTAGCTGATTATAAGAATACAATATGTAATCCACATAACATGCAAAATATGCGTTGACTGTTTTATGTTTATAGGTAAGGCTTCTGGTGAATAGTAGGTTATCAGTAGTTAAGTTTTTGAAGAATCAAAAGTTTTACATTAATAACTTTGCAAGGATTAGCATGCATAACCTCCCATATTGTTCAAGGGCCAACTGTACTATATTACAAAGAAAATATTAAAATACAATTTTAAAAAATATTTATTAAATTTTAATTAAAAATTAAGTTGCTTCTTTGTTAGTACATTAAATAAGATCTAGCAATAACTTTTAATATTACATATTAATGAGTATAAAATAATGTTATGAGATATGTGAAATAATTATAATGTGATATAAAAATACCTTTTTGACTTCCACTGGAGACATATTCACAGGAACTGCTAATACGACTGTTGTTTGTTACCTTCATTTGTAACATAACACTTAACTTCATTGAGAAATTAGTGAAAAAATATATTTTTGCAAGTTTACAGACTGCTTGTGTGTGTATGAATGTGTGTGCACTTACCACTTCTTTCGCCTACTCACAAATAGAATGGCATTGGTAGTGTATGAGACAGTAGAATGGAAGTGAACATCCGCATGTCATAAATGTGATATAAATGTTTGCCTCCTCCAATGTTAAACCTCTACGTCCAAAACATTTACTAAGGTCCCAAATTTTTCAGTTGGAAATTTCAATGAGAGAAACAATTTAGCTTTTAAAAGAATCTGCTAGAAACAGTTTAAAGTATAATTCAGTGTATTTAGTTTGCAATATTTAAAACTTGCAATTTTAAAAATCAAGTTAGAAACACATGATTATCCTCTTTTCTGTTGTAATCCAAAATTAATATCTGTCTATTGTCAATTCTATTATTGCTTACTGTGATCAAGAAAATGAAAGAAAAGTAGACAACAGTGGTACCTGAATAGTGAAAGTTGTATGTGCGTGAACGTACACTGAGTTTTATGGGAGCAAGAAAAGGTAAAGAAACAAAAGAATGATATCAAAGAGAAACTCTGCATCTTTTACGATATTGCTTTGAGTGCTTAAGCTTTATACTATCTTCTTTCTGAAGAGTTTTGAGAAAAGAACAGAGGTAAAAATTTTGAAATACTGTAAGGGAGTTTACACCATAAAAAATTTGTAGGTAAGCCTGATTTTTTTCCACGTTAATTCTTTTTGTTTTCCATGAGCCTGTATCAGTGCTATGCAAAGGGACCCTCATGTAATATTTTATATAAGGAAATTGAGAAGGGGAATGAGATCATACTGACCTCTGTATAAAGTTGTAATATTATAAAAATATTCTTATTCATGATCTTGTTATGTATTCACAAATCTATAAGGTTAGAAAGACAGTGACTATTATCTTTTCTATGCAATTCCTCTACCTGATCTTGTTCAAGGAGACATGCCATTCAGGTTACAAAATTAGACACTTGGCCTGGATCATTTGGCTATATTCTTCACTTTGTAAGTAAGGACATTTTATTTTGCACAGGACATGAAACCCAAATCAAGGTAGTATTTTCCTAAACTTTTCAAAAAAGTTTTAATCTGATAATCATAATTGACACCTTAGTTTCTGTATTCTGAATTTTTTCAGAGTTTAAAAAGAGCTCATCATGAAAGGGGGGATAGTTTTATCCTCCTCCCCTTCCCTGGAAGTTTGTTTCCTCTTAAAATGGAATTGCACTTCCACAAAATTATTTTGTAATGTCTTTAATTTTCTTCATCTGATTTGAGCAGACAGAATTGAGCAGACTCCTCATTTACCCCCACCCCTACTTCCACCACATTCAAATTGAAATCAAATTTATATATCCATTAATAAATTATAGCTCATAACAAATAGCCACTAAATAGAAGGAAGGCAGCTGTCTTCTCTCTCCTCTTAAACATTCTATTGTGATATTGGGTTTCAGTGTTCCTTAATTATACTCAAAGGACATGTGCAGTCTAGAATTTTTTATTCGTGTAATGCATGATTTATAAATTTCCCTCATCCAAATTTATTTTAATTGTACATTATTTTTTTTGCCTTAACACAAGGTCTTTTTATTTCAAGTGCATCTGCTCTCTAGGATTCTTTACTAACTTTTTGTTTTTCTAACATTTTATAATAGTTTTCACATATGTCAATCCCTCAAATATAAAATTTTGTTGTGGGGAATAATTTTCAAGAGTTAAAAACAGTAAAAAAACATTCTATTTTATGTAAATATTGTTAGAAACATATTACATATAGAAAAAACTAATCAAGGGGGAAAGGATACTGCTACTTGAAGTGTAAAAATCTTTCACAAACCTTTAGCTGATGATTATACTAAATGAAATATAATCTCAAAGATATTAGACAATTTATCTAGAAATTCATAAAGTCTTAATCTTATGTATATTTTCTGATAATATAAAATTTGAAATTATACCGGTAATATTGGTAACGTAATATATTGGATTTATAAGAGTAAAATGTTGTCATTATCATTTTCAGTACACACACAGTAAATACTTATATTCCTGGTAAGCTATTTAAGGTATTCAAGTTTATGTAATTACTGATAAAAGTAAAAGTTGTTTAGTTGCCGTTATAATGAATGCTCTTGCAGGTAAAACATTTTTTTTTCTGATTTTTACTTCATATGGGAATTAATAAATGAAAACTTAATATTAAAATAATATGGGGGCTTATAGGAGAAAATGTTAAACCACAGAGAAACACCTAAGTCCTCAAACTCATGATAGTGAGATGATAGTAAACGGTGGTGTGTACCTTCTGATCCTGAGAATCTATATTTCTAAGTAGGGGGATATAGATAGTATAAATATGTCCATAACGTTAATATTGTTATATAAAATGACCATAGTATTGAGAGCACCTTTTTCTACTTTTCATTTTTATGACATTATAGTTATGTATTCACCAATAACAATATGCACCAGCCACTTGAACAAAAACATTTTATATAATCCTTAAAATAATTTATATAATACTTAAATAATCTTGTAGGATAGATAATATTTGTTTGCATCTTAGATAACTTAAGTTCACAAAGTTTAAAACCCTCAATGAAAGTCCATAGTAAACAAGTAAGTAAAGAGTTAATCTGAAATTTTAAAGTCAGCTTTGTGTAACGCACATCTAGTTCTAACCACTCCATGGTGTGGGACTCCTTTTTGTAGATTTCATACTCCTCATTCTTGACATCACTACACCCACAATCCTACAGGTCAAATGGTGTGAATGGATATTTAATTTAGAAGAATCTGGTGGGCATAGTGCTATATACTAACACACCTGGAGAAAATGTCAGGAATCCTGGGTTGTAGTCATGCTCTGCAAGTAACAATAAGGCCTTGAATAAATTAGTTCACTTTGTGTGCTTCACATTATTAACATATAAGGACAAAACTAATTGACTGTCGTGAAAAGTAGATGAGATCATGGATTCGAAATCTAGAGCACTCTGCAAATAGGAGCCATTGGCAACATGGATAAAATTGATGATCACAGGACTGGTCCTCATTCCAAGTTTAGCTTGCCGATGCCTATTATATTGGCCAAACCTTCAAACCCTTTGTTATGGGGCATACATTTCACACTCTGTTTTTTTTTTTTTATTTTATCTTTGGAATAATAGCTACAGAAAGCTTTCTATAATAGTTTAAAAAGGAAATAGAGCCTTGAACCTAAATAGAGAATTTAGAACCATTTCATATATTTCTTACTCAGTAATTTATGCTTTTGAGAAGTCCCTCAAAAAAGGCTGAGACAGGGGTAGCTGAAAGAATTTAAAATCTTTTTTGTTATTATATTGATGATTGTTTAACACAGCCACAGCAGTATTATTGTGATGACAAAATATTAAATTTATGCTAATTTTATGCAGTTTTCTCTGCCCTGGATATCCCTCCAGCAGCAGGTGGCTCCCTTGAGCTGTACTTTCTATGATTCAGGAGTCTGCCGGGGATTCACCTACCATTTGGTTGATGGCAATCCCCCTTAAATTCCATGGAAGGAAAGGCCACCTAACTCCAGAAAATTCAGATAATTATATTGCTTTTAAAATATTCCAAATGACTTCTGTGTTTCTTAATATATACTGGAAATATGGTAATATACGGATTTCTCTATTAAGGAAAACAACTCGCATATGTTTCTCCTCTAGTTTCCCTGATTCAAGGTTTGTTATGCGGTGAATTTATAATTCTCTTAAGATTAAATAGATAGAAAAGATTAAGCAATTCATCGACATGCTCATCTATCATAAATTTTTCTGCCCCCATATGCTTCATGGTGATAAGAAAGATGAAAGTAAATGAATTTCACACCATAAAGTTAACATTTGACATTTCACCAAATCAGGTGAATGCTTTTCTTTTATTAGATTAACACCGTATGGTGATTCCTGTGCATAACTGGAAACCCCAGCCAGGTTATGTTGAGGTTAAACTATTATGTTTTATATTTGAAGCATTTTATATTCAGAAGGCACAAAATAGTTTAATATTTTCTGTATGCTGGCAGGTTGTTTTCAAAATATAAAATTCTGCATCTGTTTGGGCCACACTCTAGCCCTCATTTTGGAAGGCAGCACTATGCGCAGTGAGTGTTGCAGGTTCCCCGTGAAAAGTTACTTACGTTTTAGGCCAGAATTTTTAATACCCTATAAGATGGAAGACAGTGGCTGCCAAGATAATTAAAACCAAAACAAAACAGAGAAAATTTAATTCAAACAAGTAAATAAATAAACACATTTATACACCAAGTCAGAGATTTCAATTAAATACCTTGGAAACCAGACAGATAATAAAGATGAATGAAGCATATCAATACTGGGAAAGAATAGTGGGAAAATGGATCAATTGAGACTTTTGTCTGCCTGACAGTATTCATAGTCAAAAGCTTTACATCAGTATGCTGACCAAACCAAATGGATCTAGCTGCAGTCTAATGTTGAAGGCATATTTAAAGCCTTGCAATGAGGTTAGAAGAATCTGGACTCTGGCTTCTCCTGGTTTTATTTTGTTATGAAATATATAGTGCTGATAAGAGAACAAAGAACCATGACCAGCTGTGGGCATATGCTTATTACCAGCTATAGAAACCTAGATGCATAAGATTCAGATAAAATTAAATAGAGAATAATAGTTCAAAAGAGACACATTTGAGTAGAGATAATGTCCTAATCAAGAAGTTTGTTGTGCCTTCGTAGTTTCTTCAAAATAAATCAGAGTCTTCTGTTTTTCATAAAGCACAGATATCATTCATAAGAATTTGCTGCTTCATCGTTTATTCTGGTAAAGTCCAGCATTCTCTTAAATAATATAAATGCTGTTTATTAGAGTTCAGGGGAGATCTGTACAAACTCTGCTACTTCTATACATAAAAGTAGCATTTTAGAGATAAAAAGAAACAATATTCAGATAAGATTTTTTTTGTCTTACAGATAAGCCTGCATTTCAGTTAGGTTAGAAAACTAACCTAAAGTACAGAAATATTTTTAAATGAATAGAACACTTATTTCTTAACTTTACATCCATATTATTGCCAGCCTCCCATTGCTGGGCAAAATATAAAGTATCTGCTATATTTCTCCCTACTTTGCAAGCCAGTAGCTCCATGCAGTAGTAACTACACAGGTTTACCCAGTTGGAAAGCCTTCAAATTCCATGAAACAGAATTAATATTAGTAACTTGAATACAACCAAAGCAGCACTTACTTCTAATAGCATGAACACAATTTTACCTGCCGTGGAAGCAGGCACTATTAGACATGACCCTTTTAAATACAGAGACTTTTTATTAAGGCAGTGTGACATCCTCTATAAACAGTCAGGCTGAATAGAGACTCTGTCTCTTGAGGTTTATGTGTAAGATCCAACACACTGTCAGCCCTCACCAGAAGACAATATTCAGACTCAGATGTTGAATAAGCTACATGTGGAATTCTTCAAGTTCAATAATGTAACCATAAGCTAGGACTTTTCCAAATTCACCTCATTCACATTAAGGCATGTGTGAATAATGATGCTATTTGTAGAGCACACTAGGATTCCACCCCTTTTTCAGGTTCACTTGTGAACCAGAAACACTTTGAGGTGCTGGATTGCCATAATACAGAGCAGTCGATTCGGTCACTTTCTTTTGGCCCACTAGTTAAATCACACTCTGCATTGAAAGTCTTATCATTGCATTATCTTTTTATCTACTCATTCAAGTAATTCTGGCATTTTTTTAAGGTACCTGCTGAGTACTGAACTAGATGCTGACATTGCAACAAACAATTCATACATATAAAGGATTATATTTCTGGTGTGTGAGAAGGTCTCCATAATTGTTCCCTATAAAATATATTTGAGGTAGAAGCAAATCAGGAAAAATATAAACAAAAACAAGGGTAAAAGTATAATCATAATAAGAATCTAGGTTTAAGTATGTAGAGGACAGACTCTTTTACTAGAAAATAAGAGAATTTCCTAGAGGAGTGATATTTGAAAACCCACAAACTCTGTGATCAATGAAAACAGAAAGTAAAATATGCCATGTTCCTCAGTTTCAGAATCAGTGCACAGGTTACGCTGTTTCATGTTGTATATGCTCTTTTGATAAATGTCTACGGCTTTTATCATCGATACCCACTATTAAGCACATTTTATTTTTTCAAATAATAAGAATAGTAGGAGGGGGATTGTATTTGTCTAGAGAAGAAATTTTGGAAACGTTTTTCAACAGAAGACAACTAATAAAGATAACAAAAGCTATTAAATACATCTGCTTTAATGTGACATGGTTCGTGATTCAGTTCTTGAACCAAGTAGGCTGCCTCTAAGCCGTTTGGAATATTTCTTTAGGAGTCTCCCAGTCTTTCCAATGGTTCACTACATTTCAACCTATTCTTTAAAGTTTTAGGATTCCTATTCTCTTGCTTTTGCTTTCCTTAATTTTCTTGAATAAACTCTCCTTCTTAGTTCCCTCCTTCCCTCCCTCTTTCTCTTCCCCTGCCCCCCAAACACACAACACCTTTTTCATTATACCAAGATGCTGTGATTTGGCAATGCACAACAAAAGGTATAAAGAATATTCAGCTTCTTAAAAAATTTTATAAGAATTTATTTAACCAAACTGACAACGTGCCTAGAAGCAAGATTGCAAATGCTCCCAAAAATATTCAAAAATTTTGATCCAAATTTTTGTACCTAGGATAATTTGTCAGTCATCATCAAAAATTATTTCATTGTTATTTATTAGTGTCACAAACCATAAAAAACCTGGATTGTCTAACATATAGTATTTTGGTAAATTGTGGTATGTTCAAATATCATGTAGATGTTACTAGTTTTTAGAATACCCAATAAATATATTTTTTAAATCCCATTTAAAAATATAAAGCAAATGTCATTATGAGGGTGAAGGATTTATAAGTAATTTAAATAATCATCTTTATGCTTTGCCATAATTTATAAATTTTCTGTAACAAACATTCTTGCTTCAATCTGTATTTGCCCAGAATAAATGCTGCTTTAACACTGTTGCCCATCTCTCTTTAACTAGGGTCTAATACTGTCTTAGGGTTAAAGAATGGAGCTCCAACTGAGGAATTTCTCTTTCCATCCAGTTGATAAATGGTAGGAGTCTCAGTAAGGAGTATTGTTGAATCTACCTTTACTTTCTCAAGAGCATATCTTTTAGGTAGTCAGATTTGCATTTAATATCTTGGCCCAAGCTAACATGTTCTAATTATTTAACTTTAACTTTGTTACTTAAGCCTTTACCTGCACTTAAAAGAAACCAAAACCAAAACACAGAACAAAAAAATAAACAAAAAACTTTCATATAAGAAACGCCAACTGTGTATAAGCAGCTTGCATATATGTAAATCTGTTTAATTCTTAAGGACAGTCTTATGATGAAAAGTGTCATTTATTTCTTTTAAAAAGATAACTATTGAAATTCAATGACTAAACTAGTCCAAAGATAATTAAGTGGAAACAGGATTCCAATTCAAATTATTTACCTCTGAAAAACCATTCTATCTTCCTAGTGCAAATACTTCAATCTATTTAGCTGGTGCTTTGAGAAACAATAAAATTTCCCTTTATAGTTCTGAAGCCTTATTTTCATCAAAATCACTAAATGTTCTTCTCTCTTGTAGAAAAAAAAAAATCTTTGCTTATTTAGCCAGAACAAGAAAATACAAATCTCCAACAAAAGATTCAGTGCTGCATATAAACAATTATAGCACACTGTTTGAAATTATTAAGAAATTCTTTGCATCACAATTATACTTAATTTGTTTTATGTTGCTACTGAAATACAGAGAGAGGAAACTGTTAATCAGACTGCCTCAAAAAAGATAAAAGAATTATAATTTGCTCTTATCCGTGCCCCTCATTAAGATTTCAGATATCCTTGCTATTTTGAAATAATTTCTTTGGGTAAAAATCTCTATGGTTGGAAAAATTTTAAGGTGTTTAAATCAAATTGCATATAAATAAAGGAGAGTGTGAAATTGCTAAGAGTGGTCATTTTGTTTTTAAAAGTTCAAGGAAAATTGAAACAGTTTAAAATAACAGGTAGAATTGGGGAAAAGAAATTACTTGGAAATCATCGAAGAATTTTTGGTTTGTAGTCAATATACAAACACATTTGCAGACCATGGTTCTTACAGAAACATCTCTCTCTGTTTTGTTATTTTCTTTAATAGCATCTTATATCCCAGCTATAGGAGAGTATAAATCAAATGAGTATATTATTCCATGGATAAGTTTGTTTTGTTTCATTTTATTCTGTTTTCTGATGCAAAGAAGATTAAAATTTGGGAAAGAAATTGAAGTTTTGTTGGTTGAAGCTTTAACTGGGTAAGAAGAAAAGTGACAAGTAAAATGGGCCTTAGATGTAATGCTAAAGTAAGTTGTACAGTGTGGGGGGAGATGGAAGGTTATTAATATAACAATGTACTTATGGAAATAACAAGAAAGAAAAGATATCGTGTCAAAAATTATTGGTATTTGAATTTAACATTTCCAAGTGATACTAATTTACATGTGATTGAAAGAGTGATGGTGTTTGCTGTTGAAGTCAAGAATATAAACATGTTGAAGGAATAGATGGTTATAGGAATGTCTCGTTATGATGACAATACTTGTAAGAAGACACTGTGAAATATTAAAGTCCTCATTAAAAAGGGTAAGTGACTTAGAAATGATGATAGGTTGTCATCAGTCGAATTAGGCAGCGACACCATTTAAAGTTGCAGTTTTAATTGAGGTTTCCACATGAGAGCAAATCAATACAACCCCCTATATGGTATGGAGGTATAAACATAGCAAATGCTTTTTTTTCTTGATGTGAATTATTTTCTCTACTTATGATGCTTTTTGTACAACTATCATCTGTGGGAATGCTGCATAATTTATAACACTATGACAGCAAAAAAATTTCTTCTGAATTTGCTTCTGAATTTCTTACTTCTGAAGAAATTCATTTAATACTAAAGTAAACAATAATTCCAAAGTATTCACTGATACTACCATTATCTCATCATCCAAAACAGCCATAAGACTGTAAGACAACCTAGTTAATGTTTAGTTGTGGAGTATACCTAGAAAAACATATCTGGAATTTTTGTTTTGAACCAGCAACCAATACATATAACAAACACTAACATGGTCTTGGAAAATAATATGACAGTCACAAGATTATACTTTATTAACAAACAACCTCAGATCTCAGTGGCTTAATAAAGTACTTGTTTCCCACTCGTATTATATGTCAGGTAAAGGCTGATATGTGTGTGTGTGAGAGAGAGAGTTGAGGATGTATGTTCTACTCCACAGCAACATAGTTATTAAGGGCCCCAGCATCTGGAACATTAGTGGTATGGTTGATATAGCAAGAGAAGAAATAAATAAAGAATGATATTTAAGTTCAGCTATGCTTTGGAATGGAAGTGGCACACACTTCCCCACCAAAGCCCACTAATCAGAACTAATTTTCCTGCCCGACCTAATGGGGGACTGAGAAATGTGTGAAAGCACATGGAATATTTGAGAACCCCTGTAGTCTCTGTCACAAGAGTCTTCCCTTTGATTAGCACCCATGAAAATTTTACAGTCTGGAGCAAGTAACCATAAAAGGGTGGTGATAGGTAAAGTATTTGCCTTTTTGTATAAAGTGGAAGAAAATTATTTTCAGTAAAGGTATAACATCTGTAGTTCAATTTTAGGAAATGTTATCTACAGAATTTGAGGTCCTATAAATGGCCTTTTTTTTTTTCATGATTTAATGATTCCATATATATTATGCACCCAACTGAGCAAATGACATAAGCATTAGTTGTTTGATCTTGTTTTGTCATGATTTGATGGTTGTCTAAATGATGGAGCAGCATGAAAATAACTGGTTCTAGGATTTCAATTTTGCCTCTGTATTTTCACCTTCAGGTAAATGTCTCTGGCAATCTGTCTCATTCTTTACATACTCTCATGTTCTGCTATTTTTTTTTTAATTTACTTATTCTAACTTCTTAATTTAATAATCAAATTATTTTTTTCTCTGTTTTTATTGATTCCATATCTCATTTGCTTCTATCATGCCTAAAACAGCCTTCTCAGGTCTGATAATAGGCAAATATTTAAAAATCTCATCTCTGAGGGTATGGTTAAGGAATTCTTAATAGTGTTTAATTGTATTATGTATGGACAGTGCATATTAGAAAAGGCAAGTCAATAGTCTTCATCTCTAGGTTGACTCAGATAGTTTCTGCTCCTTCTGGAACCCCTGGCAATTTCCTGTTAAATTTTTGAGTTTGTGGTCTACTCTCAGATGCTCAGAATGTTCACGGCAAGCAACATCATATATTTTTGTGTTGTCCTTATTTGAAATCATATTATGACAAAAAAAATCATTTTCAGAATTTATATTATAAAATGCATTTGCTTTGCATAAATGCTTTGTGATCTCTTTAGAACAATTTTTCAGGGCTGTATATTTTACAAATTAGGAACTATTCGTGCACCTGCTTTATCCTTGATATGTTCTTTCATTAACCAAAAATAAGGAGTGAATATTCTTTCTCCTGTCCTTTTTTTTTTTTTAACTTTTTTTTTTTTCTGGAAAAATGTAAAGGATTCAAAATGCTAATAAGGAAACCATATAAAATCATTTGTCAAGTCCCCTCAAAGTCCACTGCTTAACTGGCCTGTTTTGTTTGTTTGTTTTTGGAAAGTAAGTTTTTGGAAGATGGAAACCAGATGTATTTCTGTATCTTGCCAGGATACAAAAAGATGTGCAACAAGTTTGGATGAGTTATTTTAGAAGAGATATGTATTTTCTAAATGAGATTTGGATAACAGCCTAAGTCTAATCCCATTGTGACTAAAGATGCAAGGATTGTCAGAGCAGTTTGGTTCATCAAGCTATAAAGTGCAAATTTATTATGACACTCTCTTGGCACATATGAAACCAACAGAATTAAACACTTAATCCTTAGGAATCCTTCAAACAGGATCTGTTTCTAAGAAGCAAGAAGCAATTTTATGATCTGGATATATACTATATGACTGAGGAAAGTTAAAGATAAAATGATTTAAGACAAATACAAGCAACTCACTAATTCGTTTGGTAATTTCATGGCTTGAATATTTCTTTCCAATTAAATCTACTCATAAATAGGGATGATTTTCATTCTTCTAAGATTTAATATTGATGCACATTTAATGAACAATAATGGCTCTTCAGACCTGCATGTGTGTTAATTTTTATATACCCCATTATGATAATGTATAGAATAAAAAATAACATCTTTATTTTGCTAACGCTATTCATAATTGAAGAAAATATGAGGCATTTCTTTCTACAATGAACCATTTTTAGGGATATATTTTATAGGTGTTTCAACAATATTTCCTACTGGATTAGATGGGGATATGAGAGAATAAGTGTAAAGCAGTTGGTCTAAGGCTACTGGAAGGGTGGATTACCATTAATTGAGATGGAGGAGGATGAAAGTCAACAACTTTTGGAGGGATTATCAGAATTTCACTTTGGACATCATAGTTTAGTATCTATTCCAAATAAATGAATATATTTAATGGGTTTACATATGCAAATCAGGAATGCATTGAATACCTTGACAGGACATTTTCATGTTAATGTTATTGCCTTTAAGATAGTGACGGATCTAACTGGACAAGATCATTAAAAAGTGACTAAAAATAGGAGGACAGTAGGGTAACAGTAGCTCTGAGGAAGTCCAGTCTTTAGAGATCATTATTTCTTTTTTAAACCACCACATTTTTATTACCTCAAATTGGTAGTCGTATGTAGACAAGGACTGACTACATGCAGGGCCTCGTGCAAAATAAAAATATGGGATCCCTGTTCAAATTTCAAGATAGGGACAGCAGAGCATTCAACCAAACATGGGACTCATTTGAACATAGATCCCTGTGTATGGTACAGATGATACCCATGAAACTGTCCTAGGTGAAGAGGCTTGCTCAGATTCAGATTTGATACTCAGATCTTACATACTGCTTCATAAGTGTCGGGTAGTCTTCTAGTGATGTTAACCATTGGTGATCATTAGCTAGATCTATTAATCCATTATAATTTTATTATTGTAACACTTTCAAAAACATAACTTCCCCTAATTAACTATCATTTTTGAGACGCATATATTTGATATAAGGAAATAAAGATGAACCCTTTGCAGTTTAAGATTCAAAAGAAATAGTTTAAATTAAAGAATTAAGGCTTACTGTGGCAGAAATTGCAGTTTGATAGTCATTAGGGGTTGGCTTCTAGGAAACACTTGCTAATTACCTGAGTAGCCTATATTATTTGGTTAGTTTTACTTTTTGCCGGGGCTTTTAGGTTTAACAGTGAAGTCCTTTGGAATTTTACATTATTGTCATTCAAGTAAAAATTAAATTACATATGTCAATTTTGAGTGATTTAGACCTTTTCTCAATGAAGTAATGGAGATCAAAATCATGTATGCCAGGAAATAATATATAGAATTTCCTGTGGAAAGTAAATTACTATAGAAAAGTAAAGCGTGTGACCTCCTTTGCATACCTTTACTTTAGGAATCATCTTTGGTACAATACTAGAGCTTGGTATATCATTATCCAATATTAAACACATGCACAGTTGATAATTAGCGTTACAGAGATCTTAAATCTATTTCTAAAATGTCTAACTGCACAGGTAACTCTTCAGGTAAGACTTGATGTTTCAGCAGAAGTTTACAACTTTCTCAGTGTAAAACTCCCAAGACTATGGAACTTTAGGTGATTTAATTACAATATCATTTCCTTGATCATATAGAAGTCATAGGGGCATTTTATAAACAAAAATGGGTCACAGTGTCCTTATTGGACTCACAGGAGGCATAACATAATGCACCTCTGAAACAGAGAAATAAGGTTAGGATGTGAGGATTCTATATTACACCATCCTTTATTCTTCCTTTTCAGTCTCTAGCTTTCAAGATGCATTTTGTCATTTTCCCAAGAGCTCTATGTGTGTCACTCTCTATAAAGCTTATTAAAGTGGAATATTAAATCCAGTTTCATTGTTATTCTAACCAATGCACAAGTATTTATTCATAGTGTTTCTATATTTTATTGAAAAAAAATCAACATCATTTAAAAGCATAAAATCTATGCTTCTAAACCACATCTTTTCCTATGAGGATTTTACCTACATTTGTCTTATCATCACTACTACTAAATGGTACAAATTTATGAAAGCATTTTATCATGGTCTAATTTGTCAACAATAGAACTCTGTGGAGGGCTTGCTTCATGTATCTGCTATTAATGACAACATATCTACATTTTGTTGAATTTAAAAGTATTATGAATGGATGACTGTTTCTTTTTCCTTTGCACTCTCTCCTTAAGGCCAACTTCCCCTTTTCTTGTAGGTGTAGAAAATAAATTCTTAGCCTGTACTTAGTGAATGTAGTGTAGTATGTGCATCACGAAGATCCAAAAGTCCCCTAAAAGTGTGAACTGCTGAGAGTTGGAATTTTGTTTCCTTTTCTTTCTTCTTTCTTTTCTCTTTCACAGCCTTCTTCAAAGAGTCCATTAACTCTAAAATGTTACTGGTACCCAGGAAAATTCCACTCTAATGTTGGAATTGATATCACAGTCTACAAAGAGCAATTCATTAAAAACCGCCATCTTTGAATTTCCTCTCATTGTGTACCATAGTATATTTTTCCTAATGCCCTCACTCACATCTGAGAAGCAAATAAGAACATCTCTTTCAGGACATCTGCTGATACTAATAGTGCTATGCTTTTTGCAGAAAGAGGAGGAGAAACAGGTTTAGACATAAGTGTAGGAAAGAGGGCAAAGGCCTATGTAGGAACTTAAGGAAGGTGACATTTAAGAGTGCTTTCACAATATGGTGTTTCTATAGCCCCCCACTAAGTTTCTTAATAAAGATACAATATTGTAGAATGCTGAGGGTTCACTTTCTAAAAAGAATAGTACCCATAAAAGTGTAAGCACATTGTTATTGTGACTTTACATTTATCGATTTCCTTTAATCACCTAATTAATTATTTACAAGGACATACTGGTCCTGAATGTGCAATTAAATAGATACTTAATATTGAAACTAGTTGTGGAAATAGTACCTTCTTAGAGAGCATAGATCTGATTAAGACATAAAGTGGGGATGAGGGAGGATCAGTTATAGACATGTGGTAGGAAAAGAAATTCTCAGCCCCCAAGAAATAGAAAAGAGTGGGGGAAAGAGAGGGTATCTTTTGTCTTATTTTTTAAAACTTCCATAGAGACGATATTGCATCTGTACCTTTTTTTTCCATCAACATAAAGAGAATTTAAATCGCAAAAATCACTAAGGTAGTAAGTTTTGCATCTTCCCTGGCTATCTAGGCATTCCCCCCCCCCCCCCAAAACACACCATTTTTTTTTTTTTTTTTCTGAAATAGTCATCTGGGGAAATGCTTCTCAATTATCTGAGGTGAAGGGTAAGTTTTTTATTTTCTCAGTCTGTTATGGACCAGTACCTTTATAAAATACAATAAAAATGAATTTGGAGGAAACAAATGTAATAAAAACACACAAAATGCAATTTCCACTTTGTTATCAGTAGATTCAACAGGCATAAAACTACTCCGTTCTGTTGCTATATAATTTCTAAATAATTACTTTCAAATTCTGTACATTATCTCACACCATTAACAAACATTCTGCAGACATCTTCTGTTGGCAGATTACTGTCAAGCAACATTGATTTAGAGGGCAAGGAGAGCAGTGCACAAAGAGCCAAAAGATGGACTTTTAACTTTATCCCCACAGAGAGGGACTCTGCCTTTTAACTCTTTCTCGTGTAGGAACTCTGCTTAACATATTGGCTTTGAAGTACATTTCCCCTGCCTACAAACAAAATTAAAATTTATTCCTAGCCTAGATGGAGATTCATGTAATGACCCTCTAAGCCAGTGGTTCTCCCAGGATTTTCACACTTGTAGACATTGTGTTAATTTTGTGTACTTTTTTTGCTTTTCAAATCGTCTCTATCTGGCTAATTTAGCATAATGCCTTTTATTTTTCTTTCGTAGAACACATAGGCCTTTATTGATTTTAAAACGATATGTATATACACAGGTTAGATTTTCAATGAATTTTATTTCAAGGTAGTAAAGGGGACAGTGTAAAATTATTTGGAAATTATTAGAATGTAAATGATTTATTGGATAGAAAGAATAGAAAACGTATATAATCCTGTGCTGTGCACCTGTCTTGCATTTTTTGTAAATTCCTTTTAGGGAGAATCTACAGTTTGTGTTCTCAACATCTGAGCATTATTTAAGAAAAATACTTATGCACATCTTGTATATAGGACTTAAAAAAAATTTAAAATCCTTTTCTAAACTTTACAAACTTAGTCCTGGTCTTATTTTCTACTTCTCTTTATCAGGCTGATCCTGTCAAAACCTCTTATTTTCATCTCCCCATCAAACTTAGTAGTCCTATCAATAATAACCACACAAAAAAATTAAGAAAAAAAATACACATTATAGTAATAGTCATGTCTTTATATTAGCTTCATCTACATGATAGAAGAACAAATGCCCAATCAGATACAAGGGAAGAATAATACATCTCAAAAACCTGAAGTCACCAATTTAATAAAACTTTTCATTCTCATCTTGGTCTCCTGTGTATTTATTGATATATAAACCTCAAGATTGACCACAGGTTAATGCTGGACTATTTAATATTACTTGTAGCCTTACCTTCTCCCCAAAATTGCATGTATTTTATTTTTCATAAGCTAAGGATAAATTCAGCCAGCTGACATCAAGGTGTCATTCTTTTAGATGTGTCTTTGGATAAAATCAGTTGCTTGTCTTAACTGCTAGAGAATTTCCTCAAAGGAAAGTATAAAAATTAAAACTTCCATGCCTAAGCAACCACTTGACCCATCCCAGCCAGTGTGGGAAGATCCACCTCTCTCATTTAATTCTTCTATGTCTTTCAATTTTTTCTCTGTCATGGTTGGTCAGTGAGGTTGCATACTGATGAGAAAAGCCTGTGCAGCACCAAGAAATTGTATTCAGACATCAGGAAAATGTTTTAAAAAGGTCTTAGAATTATATAACCAATTGGATAGATATAAATCAGAGAGATTAAGAGGAGTGACAAGGTGAGATTTAGTGATGGAAACCAGAACTGAAGAGGAACTTTAATGTAGAGTGAGTGAGTGTGTGTGTGTGTATGTGTAATCTCCATTAGCGTTGTAGATAGCCTAGCATAGACTAACTTTTAGTTAGAAGTCATAACTTTGCTTGAATAACCTATAAACCCAATTAGATTACCCTAAATTTTGTAAGGGTTGCTAAGAATTTAACAGAAGGACTGAGACTTAGTTAAACTTTCTTCCATACCTATGCTATCCTTATACATGAATTTTACCTTTGCCAAACCTGTCTTTCCAGGGAGACACCCAGGATGATTCAAAGACCTGGGGGCTAATCCAGCTCAAACTGCTGGGGGGTAGCCAAAACAGCCTGGAGAATCTCTACTGACCTCCTCATTAATTTTCCTCATTATACCCTCATTATAAATTAAAATCACCTCGCAAGGCAGGTATTTTCCACCATTTTTGAACATGCGATGTATAGGTAGGCATGTTTGCTAACTGCCCTGGTGCAGGAATGTCCCCACCTGTGACTGTAGCTCATGTTGATGTTTATGCACGATTTCCCTGAATACAAAGATGCATCCAGTACTTTATTAGGAGACACGCTGCTCTTGGACCAAGCCCCAATGTGTTCCTTGATTGAAATAAAGTTCCTTCTCATAAAAGCTCAGTTGTCTTTTGGCTGGCAACTATTGAGTAATTGGACCTGGTTCAGTCTGGTAACAAAACTAGAAACATTTATTCTCTTAACTCTGTTGATTCAAAACCATATGATGTGATCTTTATAAGAAAATCATTGATGCAATTGTAATACCCTTGAACAGAGTTGCAATATTTTTCATTTCACTTTATAAAATGGAAAAGCAAAACATTAATATTGAGTTGTTAGGTGATAATATGAACTAATGTATTTCAAAATTCCATTAAAAAAATTCCAAAAGAGTTTTGTTAGAACTATCCTTATGATTACTGTAAGATTTCAGATATTTTAAGGAGATTCTGCTTTCCTTACAAAATGAAGCCACAGAGCTCCTTAACCCACAAAAGTTTACATTAAAACTGTATTTTATGAAATTAAAGATTTCCATTTAAAACCCACACTATTAGAAAGAGATTAGGAAAAAATATTAATTACTGCTATGAGTCTACTAAACTGCCATTTGACTTGTGCTCTCTAACAATTTTGTCAGTTATATGAATGAAATATGTAGAAAGAATAATATTCAAATATATGGTTGATATAAACTGCGAAGGGTTTAAAAAATTCAAGTACTGGGTAAATGCCAACATGCTGGAATTTAGCAGGTATAAAAATTAAGGCTTGCATTTATGTTAAAATAAAAGCTGCTGTCCAGATGATTTTTTGGTTTGCCTTCAGTATCTACATTAATGTAGCCAGAAGATTTCATGCACCATAAATTCTATTGGAGCAAACATTGAAACAGAACTTTTCAAAACCTGTGTGTGACTTCCAGAGTACTTTAATAAAATTACAATCAGGAGATCAAAAAAACAATTTTTCTTCACTCTTTTGCAGAGGATAGCCTAATAAGGTGTATTGATTTAGATTCAATTAACAGAACAATTAACATCTCTAATATAGAACAATTAGGTTTTTCCAGGTGATCTGGAATCCAAGATATATGAATAAGTATTGAGATAATAAATGTTTTCAAATCTGGATAAAAGAAAATCAAAAGGATAACTGAGAACCAAATTTCTGAAGATATCAGAAGAGTCCTAAGGAAGAACACACTTGTGCTATTCTGCTCTTAGGAGCTGAGCTATGACCAATATTTTGGTGGTCATGAGAGGGTTTTGTGTAATAAGAAACTGCATGGTAGAGCAGTTGGATGCACAGCCCTGGAGCCAGACTACCTAGGTTTAAATCCAGTCTCTTTCCCTACCTGGGTGTGCAATCTTGGGCTTGTTCTTTTCAGCTTTTCTAGATATCCTATTCTCCTAACAACAAAAAAAAAAGGTGCAAAGAACTCTCTGAATACCAAATGAATAAATATATTAAACATAAAACACTGTAAAGCACTTAGAAAATTAGTTTCTATTCTAGATTTTAGAACCCTCCAACAATAAAAGTGATTGTGAGAAATGCCTACCCTGATAATACCAGTATATTATTTTGCTTCCTGTAAACAAATTAGAGATTCCTGGCACCTCCTTGGTATTGATAACAATTAAAATTCCTGTTAACCTTAAGTTCTTCATTATTAGGTGTTTACCTCCATGTGACACTTTTTACAGAATGTTTAAAGGTGAGATTAATAGGTGTGCAATTAGGTATCAGGCAATGTGAATCATGTTTCCACTCTTCTTTTTAACTTTATAGTTGTTGCTTTCTTATTTCTCAAAACCCCTTTCTCCTCAAGTTAATGCAGTTTTGATTCAGTCAACTAAGATAAATTAATTTTACCACAAAAAGTAAATTTCCCCAAGAGGGGTGTGTGTGTGTTGTTGTGTGTGTGTGTGGTGTGTGCGTGTGTGTGTAAACATATGGTCCTGAAGTCTTTATCTAAAGAATTGGATGTCTAATTTGAAATTTTTGTTCATGGCAACCCATTGAGTACAAGGAGAGTCTGGAATTATTCAACAAAACTCACCAATTCTAATACATTTGAAGAAAAGTAATGCCATTTGGTCTCTACACCTTTTAGGAAGGGGTGATAGATCATAAAGATGGGATCTGGGAAAAGTCACCCATGCATTCATTCAGCACAAATGTAAATAGAATAGTAAGTATGATATTCTAGAGACTTCTTTTTAGTCTTTTTATTGGTTCATCTTCATACATAAGGAGTTGCCAAATCTCTTTCCCAGGCCTCTTCTCTTTCCAACTAATACTTTCCTCATTTCACTCTCCCTCTTTAATGTTTTTAAAGCTTCATTTACCAACAAATATTTAATGACTCCCAAATGTTTATCTCCAAATCACATTCATATACCTGAACTCATACTCAACTTGTCCAATTGTAGAGCTTTAAGTGAACAGTTTCCTCTTTTAAATCTGCTGCTGGTCCAGGTTTCCCTATAGCATAGAAAAGAATCCCCATTAATCCATTTGAGCACGTTGAAAACATAGGAGTCATGATTTAATCTTTCTCCCTCTCCTTCACCCCTCTCCCATGTCAATCTAGCACTGAGAGCTACATATTTTTCTTCCAAATATTTTACAATCTTTATATGCCTCTGCAGTTTATAACCTCGGCCACATTTCCTAGAAAAATTGAGAGGCTTGCTAAGTTATTTCTTCCATTCTTTCCATCTTTAGTCCTTTCTACACAATGAAACCAAAAAGTGCAAATAGAAAATGTTCAATTGTTTTCATTATTTTTGACAGCTTTAATATAATTGACCTATAATAAAATGTGCATATTAAAAGTGTAACACTTGTATAATCCCTGAAACAATCAAAACAATCATGATAATGGATACAATACACAAAATTTCCTTCTGTCCTTTGTATTCCCTGTCTTCTTCCCCTCCTTCTGTATTGCCCTAGCTCCAGGCAATCCCTGAGCTGCTTTCAGTCACTATAAATTTGTTTGGATTTTCTAAAATTTTATATAAATGGAACCATATCATGTATACTCTTTTCTGACTGTTTTGCTTACTTAGCATAATTATTTTGAGATTTATCTATGTTGTATGTAACAATACTTTATTCCTTTGCTTTGATGAATAACATTCCATTGTATGGATATATCACTGATTGTTTATCCATTTACCTGTTAATTGACATTAGAGTTGTTTCCAGTTTGTGGTTATTATATATTTAGCTGCAATGAATATTGTGCAAAGTTCTGTGTGAATATACATTTATTTGGGTAAATATCTAGAATAGAATGGAAGGGACATGTGGTAGCTTTATATTTTACTTTAAAAAATTGCAAAGATGTTTTCTAAAGTAGTTTTATGAAGTTACATTCAAAATAGCAAAGTAGGAAAGTTACATTTGATTCACATCCTTACAACACTTATGCTCAGTCTTTTTAATCTTAAATCCTCTTCTGGGTGTGTTTAGTTATCTCATTGTGGTTTTAATTTGTTTTTCTCTAATGATGAATGACATTAAATTCAAGTGATTGTTTTTTATCCATATTATATTCTTTAATATACATTCAAGTCTTTTGCCTATTTTTAAAAATTTGTTTCTATGCTTCTTAATATTGAATTGTAAGAGTTTTTAATATACTTTACATAGATGTTTTGTGTATGTGTCAGACTTCTGTTTTATAAATACTTGCTACCAGTCTGTGGCCTACCTTTTCATTATAATTACATTTACAGTGTTTTTTTTTAAAGCAAAACTGTAATTTTGATGAAATCCAATTTATTGATTTATTTTCTTTTAGTTTGTAGTTAAGAGTCTTTGCTAAGCTAATGGTTACTTGGATGTTCACTTTTGACTTCTAGAAATGTCATAGATTTAGGCTTTATATTTAGTTGTATAATGCATGTTTAGTTAATGATTATATATAGTGTCAGGTAAAGTTTGAGGTTAGTTTTTTTTAACCAGCATCATTTAAAAATATAATTTATCTCATTGAATTTTCTTGGCACTTTCATCAAAAATCAATTGATCATATAAGTATTTCTACTTTCTTTATTCCTTTGATCTATAATCTATCTTTAATAGCACACCATCTTGTTTACTCAAATTTTATAGTCCTTGAAATTAAGTAGTTTCTTCTTTTTTGTCCTTTTCAAAGTTTTTCTTGCTGTTCTATGTTCTTTGCATATCTATGTGAATTTTAGAATCAGCTCATCAACTTACTCAAAGAACTCTACTGAGATTTTATTGAACCAATGGATTGAGTTGGAAAGAATTAATATTTTATCAATATTGCATGTTATCCATGAAGATGATGTATTCCATTTATTTGATCTTCTGTAATTTCTTCATAGGAGGTGTTTGGTTGGTTTGGTTGGTTGGTTGGTTTTTGCGTTTTTAAGTATAAACTTCCATATTTTTGTCATTTGCTATTTCAGATTATTAAATGTATCTGGTTCCTGTTAATGCCACTTAGGCTAGGAGCAAAAGTTTCCTTAATGTATTTTTAAAAAATTTCTGGAGTTTTGGTTACTTTTACTGTTTGCCATAAATTTTGTAAGATATGAATTTTAAAGAATATGGATTGTATTATTTTTTTCTCAAATATGTTTTGTTCTAGCAGATTGTTAAATTCCTGGCAAGTCTCTTTGATCTTGTCAAATCTTGTATTTTGGCTTCAAAAGGAGGAGTCCTTTCAGTTTTCCCCTTACTCTTAGCATGTGGTTCTTCCTCTTATGGTGTGGTCTTTGGTTTCTCTACTGAAAGACAGGACTTCTTTTTGCTACTACTACTTACCAGCATCTCTTCGGTCCTTCATGGCTTCTGAAATTGCCTCTCAGTTTCCCAGAGTACCTCCTTGCACAAGGACAACTTAGGAAATGGCCATGTACATTAAAGCTTGCTTTTCTTCAGTCCGCTGCCCCTTGCTGACCCACAAAAATCAAAGTTGTCTTTACAGTCCTAAACTGTGAGTGCTTGACATTTTTATCCAGTAAGTAAAATTCTCTGGATTTTATTTCCCTCAACTGAACCTTTAAAAAACCCCCTCAGAGCAGTAGTCTGTTGAATGCAGGGCTCATTTTCGGGCCTTTCCTTCCATAGAGGGATATAGCCTTGGGTTGGTTGCCACACTAAGCGAGAAAAAAAAAAAAATCAAAGTTGTTTTGTATATTTTTGTATAGCTTTTATAGTTGTCTATAGTCAAAAGATAAGCTACTTTGTCAGTTCAGAAAGAGAAATGGTAATTTTTCTTTTAAAATGAAAATTTATAATTTATCAGCCCAAAATTATGTTGCCTCCCTTTTTTCTTGACAGCATGCCCGGAATTTTCAGTATTGCCCGATTCCTGCCTGTTTCCTCAACTTCCTATATTTTTCCTCTTCCAAACAAACACTTCTCAGCTTCTTTCACTTAGTGGAATGAGTTTCACTCTTACCCATTATAAGTTTTCTGCTTGTCCTGTGTTCCATTTGCTTGTGAGAACAAAAAAGGGATTCTACAGAAGGTAACACCACAGAGTGCTCTGATCATAAATTCCTAGCTGGGCATGTTATCGTGGGTAGTCACAACCCAGGCCTATATAAATTCTTTAGGTAAAGGTTTTTAAGTAAGCCCTGTCCATTCATTGTTCTTGTGCATCTAGGTTAACACACATTCGAAATGCCAGAAGGCATATCCCTTGAAGATTTATTCACCTTCAAAAGAGCACATAATCTTGTTACTTGTCATATAATCCAATACCTACCTCACTTTCATCCACCTTCATGTAATTTTCCTTAAATTCCCTCAGTTGCTAATGCATAAAAGAAATTGCAAACTGTCCTGAAGCATTTGAGATTTTACAAATTTGTTTTACAATTGTTTCTTGGCAATTATTGTCAGTTTTGGCTCAAATAAACTATTGTAAAAATTCTCTACAGGTTTGGATGTTCCTTACGTCAACATTTACTTAGTGTAGCCAGCAGGATTCCAAAGAAGCCCACTCTGGACCACCCTGTGGACCTGGAACCTGTCCCAGGTAAAATCAAGGGCTCATTGTGGCCCATTGGCTCCCCGCTTCTCATCAGGTGAACTGGGTAAGTTTTCTCTTGGAATCCCAAGCCTCCTTGATTATAGTACAGGCCTATGACTTTTTCTGAACTGTTCTTAGAAATCCTTGATGTGTATAAGGGTTGAGATAACCCAGAGGGGGGAAAAATGGGTTGTAGCTTTTAATTTTGGCCTTTAATTGGATTGCTTGCTTAGAGTCTGAACAAATTATTTACTGATTACATGAGAAAATGAACTCTCTTTAGCTCTGAATGAGAAAGAACACTTGCTTCCCTAACCCAAATAACCAACAGAGTGAAAAATAATTGTTTCAGAACCTGGAGCAGTAGAGATGGGCACCACGAGGTATCCAGGGTGGAAACACAGCCTATCTTGGAAAAGATAGTGGGGGCCTTGGGGACAATTCTTTGTGAAGGGCAGGTGCCCTGGAATGGGTGTACCCTAGGAGAGGGGTCAGAGCCTTTGAAAGTGTTGTGGTTCTGGAAGCACCCAGTAAGCTTCCACTGACCTTGCTTGGGTATTCTTAGGTGACTAAGAATTTTTGTGGTGTTGCCAGAGTGTGAAGCAGCCCTAGGGGAGATCCACAGCTTTTGGCTCATTTGGAAGCACACATGCAAGTAAAGGGTGGTTTTCCCTAGAAGTTTTTTCAGATTCTGTAGATCTCAAAATTCACATGGGAAATTGTGCCTCTGAGGCCAAGCCCCAGGATAATCAGCCTCCCATTAATACTAAGATGGCTGAGATGAGAGTTCTTTGATATTTCTAAATTAGTCTTGTACATGTAGGTAACAAAAGGCTGTAAAATTAGGCAGAATAAGTGGAAAGCATAGTTAATTGGTCTCTCGAAGTTTTAAAAAGAGAATTTAGAAAAATGGATCAATCAACCTATGATGTTGTTTAAGTGCCAGCCCAGTTCTTCGAGGTATTAAAAATAACTGTCCTTATTTTAAAAGGGGAAAGGTCATTTGGAACTTCATTTGTCAAGCAAGGACAGATATAAATTATAAATGCCTCCAGTGCAAAATTTGGATCCAATGTTTCTTTTAGGAACTAGTGAGTTTTTCTCATGACTGAAAGGTTTCTGTTTAGGTCTGTCTTTATGTATCTATATACGTATGTTGTAAAAGTGAGGTGATTTTCTAATTCCAGGTGGTATTATTAAAATTAATTTAAACACAGGTGCTTGTAAGGATCGGATATTCTAAAATTCTCAGAAATGTAGAAACTAATTCAAATACATTTCAAAATCACATGATCTGAGATCATCCTTAGTAAATAAGAGCTAGCTTAAGTTTGTTGGTTTAAGTAGAACAGACATATTTGGAGTTATTAACATTAAATAATGTATTTACCTGGTTTTACAAAAACATGTTAATTGATTTTTATGTCTATGAAATATGTTTCTAGAGGTTATAAAATGTCTATAAATTTTACTTCTTAGTTTTTATTAAAAATTAAGGTTTTAAGGATTAAAATTTTAATATACGTAGGAATAATTTTACATTATTCCAGAAGGGCCCCTGGCACACTTTAAAGATTTTATTTGTATGTTAAATTGCATGAGGAACATTTTAAAATAATGATGAAAAAACGTCTAGGGTGAGAATCTCCTGACATCACTGGTAGACAGCTATTCTAAAAAGTCAACCAGGCCTGTAAACCTATGGGTTGATATTAAACTCAGAATTCATTTTGTCTGATTGTTTTTACCTGTCTGCTAATGATATTAGTTATAATTACAGTTATACTTGTTCTTTGGGTTTTTCTAAATAGTCAAATTGTTTATGATTATTGAACATGTATAATATAACTGTTAGTGCTCTTTTAATGGTTTACGTAAATGTTATACTAGATTTCAAATACAGAAAAATGAGACAGAAGGCAAAACTTGGGATCATAATAGTTCATATAATAGAAATATCTGGAATGCTGTTTTGCAATGAAGGCCATAGACATAAATTGGGTATTGGGTAAATTGCTTACCCCCAAACAAGAAAATCTCATTTAATTTATATATCCATTTGTCTTGCCCTGTCAGGTCTACCTCTGTGGATGAATAGTGAGGCTCTCATTAGTCTCATTATGTCAGAAAATCAAGTGTGTGATGCATTTTTAGATAGTTTAATCATGTGTCCAATGGCATTTATTTTTTTTTCTGCAAAATGAGTCATTGCAAGTGCTTCTCTTAGTTCAAACAACTTAAAGTGAAAAAGAAAGTGAAGCCCACTTTACAAAGATAAAAAGCCATCATTTAATAGTTATTCTTTATTTTAAAGAATAGAGATACAAGTGATTTTAAGTTATAAAAGCAGAAATTTTCACAGATACAAAATGGAACAAGATTTAATGCATTCCATTATTGAAACTAGAGATTTCCTTTTATAATTTTCCAAACATAAATTGGAGGGATTTCATAGGTAGGACTTAAGTTTTCAGTAGGGATTAGGATATTTGATCTTTAAGATAGTTATATTTGCAATAGTCTGTGACATTATACTGTTAATAGCAATCAGATGTTAACACTGATATGTATCAAGGAAAAAATATAAAGATTTCTTAATTGAAATGTATTAAAGAAGGATATGTTCCCTTTGACGACACGTTCATTAGAGGAAAAAAGATGGCAAACTTTGCAGGCATGGAAGAAAGACCCTATAGACCAAACCAAACAAAATAAAATACATTTGGCTATTGAAAACATTGGAAAATTCTATAATTGTTAGTGAATAATTAACAAAGCTAGAGTGACTGTTCAAGGAAAGAAACTTTGCAAGATTAAAAAAAAAAAAACTAATTTAGTACCATATTCAGGTTTCTATTGGAGCATGTAAAGCATTTCTACCAAAGGTAAAATGTCAGAATCTATAGAAAGCTCAAATATGGAGCCCTTAACATCACAAATTTTAAATAGATAGAACAGAACATTCAAGTATGGATCAAGTTCCCAGGGGTGGGGTTTGTGGTGGTCTCTACACTGTTTTACCACCATCACAACCACCAGGCAACATTACCTCAAATCTCCAGGGGCCTGGCCTATATCATCTGCCTCCAATTATAAGGAACTTAAAAATTAGTGTCAAAATAAAATCTAGAGAGCTTTACTTGATATGAATATGTTATTGAGCAAGAAACAAACTGTTTGCAATGAGGGAGAGTTCAAAACCAAAAATGATGGAGAAACTCAATTCTTAGAGTTTGTAGCTCAGTTAATAAAACATAAATGAAGTACATTATTTTCTGTTGTGACTGATCATTAAACATTTTCATTTCTTTAGCAGCAATGTGTAAACTTGTTTGTAGCTGATTGGCTAAAAAGCTGTAATGTAACGCTGCCATGAAATGTTTAAGTTTTGTTATGATCAGAGTCAGCATTTTGGGAAATCAAGACAGTTTTAAGTTTTGGTTATGTGACTATGAGTGTTTGCTCCTGGGGTATATTCAAACTGTGCCCTCCATTCCAGTTTCTCTTTAATATTAGGGATGCCTATTACTGGACTTATATCTAGGAAATATATTTGTATGTTATCAGAAATTTTGAATATCATGGATTATCATAATCACAGATTTAAAAAAAATAACATAACCATAAGAGTGACATATTAGCGTAAACCAGTTAATCATATATGTTTTTAAGAAATTCCTGTTATAATTAATGTATATAGCCCATTAAATTTTTTTCATTATAAAATGTACATGATTTGGGTGCATTAACCATCTGATCCTTTAATATACTCAAGAATAGGTACCTGTTATTTTATAAGTGATGGACAGTACCTTGAAATTCTCTTTGTCCATTTTATGGTGAGGAAAATGAATTTGATAGAGGCAAAGGGATTTGCACACAGTTACGAATGTCATTTGTGATGACACCTTGTATCCCATGACTTTCAACCTTATTCATGACTTCAGATTGATGCCATTTCTACTTCACTTAGTTCCCTAAGCTCTATATTTATAACAGCATCATTCCTCTGTCACAATAAAGGGGAGTTCTTTACACCAAGGCTATGTGAAAATGGTGGAGACTGGATTACAGTTTAGTTTTCCACATTTCCAGTCCTATTCTATTCTTCTAATATGTCTCTCAAATAAATGGTATGTTTCTGTTGCCATGTGTAAAAATGTACCAGAAATTGGTGGTCCTACATCTGACTTGGAAAGAAGAGAGACTAGTTTGTGACACCTTTGGGAAAAGGTATGGTTGACAGCAAAGTTTGCAAGATATTCAGTCACTCTAGTAAAGTTTTTAACACTTTGCCAAAGACAGATGTCTTTGTTGAGAGATCCTAGACGAAATGCCCACCAAGTTCCCATTCTCTAATCTGAAAGCCCTTTTTCCTTTTTGGACTGGAGTCGTGCAAGTTGGCACAATTCTCTTGAGAACCTTGGGCCTGGAGAGCCCTCTCAAGTGAGCATTATAAGTTAGAATTCTGTTTATGTTAGCTAAGGTCTACTTCATTGTTGCTAGAAAGATACATCCTCTCAAATGAAAGAGACGGAGTCTTTTTTTCCCAAATTAATTTCCAACTAAAAACAGCTGAAAATGTTTTTTAATTGAGAAGGAAACTTACATTCAACTGTCTTTTTAATGAAAAAACAAAACTATATGCACCAACTGTGACCGAACTGTAAAACAAATTCTACTGTTTTAAAGCAACCCCACTGGACCATGTTTGTTGCATAGTATCCACTATAGCTCCCAATGTTCATAGTTTATATTGATGACATGTTTTATTTCCACCATTTAGAAACCTCCTCTGGTCTCTCAACTATTCAGGCATTATTTGGATAGAACTAAGGTTAGTGAAGAACAGAATGGCTCATTCTGGTTAAGACAATTCATCTTTCAGTTAGTGCTAGATGATAATTTATAGTTCTAAAGGCTACTCTAGTTTAGATAAAGGATGACAGTTTCGCAGTTGAGAGATTTGCATTTGCCTCCTTCTGTCTATTTAGTTTGTAACTATTTTGGTGGTGTTTTTTTTTTCGTTGCTTTTTTTATCTGAAGCATCACTTCTAATTTTGGAATTTTTGTATTTTTTTCTTCAGTTCATAATTTTATGACTAGCGAAAATATGCTCTCTTAACCTTATGGAACAGAATTAGGCTTCCCTGATCAGGGAAATCCTGCGTACTTGGCTGCTCTCTTGTGCTGTTCCTGTTCAGGACCTCAGCTTCCAACCTGGCACTCGGTGCCATCTGGTTTCTGCTCTTTATTTCTTTTGCTCAGAAATGGCATGAAAGGGACACTTTTACCTTCTCTTTTCCTTTCATAGTTTGTTCAAATGACTAGTCTGCTTAAAGTTTTATAGATTTGGGGCTGTTAAATTTCTAGTCAACTTAGATTTAAATCTTAATTGTTGATCTTTTTCTTCCTCTTAATGACACTACTTTTAATCTGCTCACTCTTATGGTAGAGTCTTGTCATGGGCTCACTTCTCCTGCTACATAGAGTGTGAACACCTAGAAGGCAGAAACTGAATTTATTATATTTATTGTTAAACAGCTTCTGGTCCACTGAAGGGACTCAATAAATGCTTGTCAAATGATTCAAGGATCTACACGTGTCAGATTAATTATACCTTATTAATGTCTTTTAATTGGTAAATTAAGTACAGCAGAAAGAGCATGAATTTAAAGTCATATAGATTGTTTAATTCCAAACTTCAATATTTACAAATATTATGAATTAAACTCTGTGAGTTTTATTTTTTTCATCTGTTAAATGTGAATTTCTATCTCTTTATTTTGGCAACTTAATTTGTCATGTATTAGTATTTAAATGTGAATTCTATTTTAAATGATAAAAATGTAGGTTTTTAGTACTTTGTATATATTTGCATTCAAAAAAGAGTTTTAATTTTTTCGTCTGACTTTACAGAACATATTAGTTGGTTTTTAAATATTATATAATAAACAACCTTATTGTGGTTTCTGCATATTTTTAAAAATAAAATTTATGATGTATTTTTTGGCCTTTTTCTAGATAAACTACCAGTTAGATGCCAATTAATTATAACTTCTGAGTAAATTCCATGGGATTTTCTACATTAAGTACTCTAATTACATAGTATAAAACAATATAAGTGAAAATTACATAGCACCCTTAAAATACAGTTTTGTAGATGAACCCCCTGAGAACATTCCATCTTCTGCTAGCATCTGAATTAAATAGCTGTGTCCAGTGCTTACCCTTGTAGAACAAGGAAACTTAAACTTTGTCATTTTTTCTGAATTCCAGATTTCAGGTTAACATAGTTAACAGTATACAGGAGAAGTCAGGACAGTGTTCTCCCTTATAAGGCCTGAGGGGAAAAGTATCTTTTATCAAGATTAAAATTTATAGGAAAAGGAGCAGGTTGAGTTTGGAAAGATAGTGAGATAGGCTTGGGCATGTTAAGTTTGAGACCATTTGTTTTCCACTTGGAGGTAATCAACTAGGGTAGCTGGATATGACAGTCTGTAACACATCAAGGTTTTTGCCCTGAAGAGAGAAATTTGAGATGGAATATTTTACAATTGTGACCTCAGGCAAGTCACTCAACTCTATGAGGCTAAATTTCCTTATCTGTATCACACACAAGTGGTTAGATTTTCACTAAAGCAATTCTAACTCTTACGTGGTAAGATTTTCAGAGGAAAGTATTTTATTTATCAGTTATTTAAACTATTACCCTTGGTTTTTAATGTAAATTTATTAATATTTATCTTTCATTTATTAGCTCATCAATCACTATTCTCCATTTTTGTAGCCTTGCCCAGATTTTGGAAAATAGACACAAAAAAAGAGATTGTAAAGATTATCTTTTCAGGGATAATTGTTTTCTTAATCTCAAGAGATATAAAATTTTTATCATGTCCTAACCACTTGTCACAACTGTTTTTTAAAAGTTATTTCACATATTCTACATCTTCCCTTTCTTCCTTCATAAATGTTTTAAATTTTGGATGACTTATAGCTGTGAGTGAGGGGAGGAAGAAGAGAGAAAAATAGGATGTTATCAATTTGAGAATGAGAGGAAAGAGTCAGATTTGATGAAAAGAAATGTCTGAGCAAATTACCTCTATCATCAAGCATTATAAGAAAGATCGTGAGCTTAATTTTTTCTGATATATCAACTTTTAAATTTGAACTCTAAAGGGCACCTATCATTGGCCCATCATATTACAAAACAACCCACCCCTACTGTTCTCCTGTCCCAGTTCCCTGGCCCTGCTTCCAGGTAAAATGTCCACTTATGCTCAGAATTGGAAAGTGTATATAAAGTTATAGTTAAATTAGAAATGTTTTGTATGGATTGATATTTTTGCTTTATCATCCTTAAGCTAAGATTGTAAGAGGGTCAATTTGGGCAAGTTTTTTCATCTCACCTGCCCTTAGTTTCATTACCTTAGAATTTAGAGCTTAGACTGGATGTCTCTTGAAGTACCATTAATCTCCAAAATTCTATAACTCTGTGATTCAAAGTATGTTTCTTACATAAGTTCTGAAAAAAAAAAAAAACGTTTTGAAATAATTGAAGATTAAAAGATTAAAGGTTTTATGCTCCTTTCAGAAACATTTTACTTAATATGGCATGTCAGAAAAGTCTGCTTTGCCTGGGGATAGCTGCAGTCAGTGGCATTTGGGCTTTACCTATATTTAGGACTGTTATGAGAGACAAAGGAGATGGCAAGAATATCGCAAATCAAAAAGGGGATCAGAGTGGTGGAAAGTATGTTCTTTTCTAATGCTGAAGACCAGAAATTGATAACATATACATGTAAACTTTTTTATTTTATTCTCATAGAAGAAAGTGCAGGTTAAAAAAAAAAGTTTTACTCAAAAGAGAAATTCTATTACAGGAAAAATTCATCTGTGTGGATAAAACAAAAAGTTGCTATCTTGGAGATTTGGGATTGTTTGACTGGGAAATAGCATAAGAGATTCTCTGGGGGTAATTGTAACAAAAAATCTCTCTTGAGAGTTTCATGACTTTAATGCCTATGTAAAATATTGTTTTGAGATTTGAAATAGAAATGCAATTTTTTACTCTCCAATATTTTATTATGAAAAAAAATGGAGATTTTCTATAAAATAAAATTCAGTAACCTTCAAAATTTTCTAAATTATAGAAGATAGAAAAAGATTTAAGAATGATTCTAGATTAAGAGAGACTAATGAGATGTGACAACTAAATGAAATATATAATCCAGAATTAAATCCCAAGCCAGAAAAAGGACTTTAGTAGGAGAATCGATAAAATTTCATAAAGCGTATAGTTTAGATAATGATATTATAATATGTTAATTTCATGATTTTGATAACACGTGTTTATAGAACAGAGAGCCCTTGTTTTTAGAAAATATACAGTGATGTATTTGGATGTACAGAGGTATTCTGTCTGCTTCTAATTCATAAATATCTCAAGTATATTCATATATTTTTTATCTACATCTAAATCTTTATATTTATCTCTGTATGTTTAGCTACATGTGTGTATATCTATATGATTGCACACATAGAATGATAAGTATGGTAAAATATTAATGTTTGGGACTGGGTAAAAGGTTATGACAATTTTTAATACTACTAGGCTACATTTTTAAAGTCGAATTATTTCAAAATATATGTTAAATTATTTGGGATAAGAGGAATGAAGTGTTGCTGCAAATGTTAAATTAACAGTGTGGATAAACTACTCATAAAAATTATTCTTCATATTGTACACATTTTGAAGAAAATGACTTAGAGGCCATACACTTAAAAGATTCGATTCATTTTTAAGTAAGAAATTAAAAATCCACTATATATCTGATTTTGGAGACATTAACACAAAATTTATGAAGAGCTTCTGTTTCGAGATGTTAGAGAGAATGCTGTAAAAGATGCTTCCAGCACAAGATATAAAATACTATTTGTTATGAACTGAATGTTTGTGTCCTCTGCCCACAAATTCATATGTTGAAGCCCTCACACCTCATGGGATGGTATTTGAAGGTTGGGACTTTGGGAGGTAATTGGGTTTAGATAGGGTCATGAAGGTTGGAGCCCCATGGTGGGTTATAAAAAGAGAAAGAGCAGAATGTGCATGCTACTGTGATCTCTCACGCACGCTCTCGCTCTCTCATTCACTCTCGCTCGCTCGCACGCTCTCTCTCTCTCTCTCTCCCCTCCCTCCCTCCCTCCCTCCCTCCCTCCTTCTCATATGAGGACAGGAAGAAGGCAGTCATCTGCAAGCTAGGAAGAGGGCCCTTACCAAGAAGTGAGTTGGCTAGCACCTTGATATTGGACTTCCCAGGTTCCAGAACTATGAGAAATAAATTTCTGTTGTTCAGTCTACCCAGTCTATGGTGTTTTGTTATAGCACCCCAAGCTAGCATAATAGGTTGATAGACTGGATGGCATCGTAGCTTTACATATATCAATTGATATATTATCTATATCAATTATCTATCTATATCTGAGCAGCTATAATAATGAGATATGCAAAGGACAAAGGCAAAACTTAAGCAAGATTTTAGGAGATAAGCTTGTGTAAAAGCCAGCTTTTAGCCTGGGGGTTTTATTTTGATGGATGACCAGATGTGGGATATAAGAGATAAAATCTAGATTCTTTTTTAGATGCTTTTTAGTCTAATATTCCCCTTGTACTTCTTGTTATTACAGAGTAAGTCATCAAAGACAGGTCATTGATTTTAGAAAGTCAGTAAAAAAAATACTTTCAATAAGTGTGGTAGGCTTTTATAGGATACAAAGTTTGGATAAAGACAGACATGGTTTAAATCCAGGCTTTTCCAACTACTAGTTTATGGCCTTAGGTAAGTTTTACATCTTCTCTGAGCGTCATAATAATAATCTATAACAGGAGAATAATAACATATACATTTAAATTTCCTATCCCAGAATATAGAAACGTGTTACATGTTAGCTATCATCATCATTACTAGGATTATAAATTCAGTTTCTTTTATTAGTAGACTTATTCCTTTGTGAAGTTTAGATTTACAGAATATTGAATAGAGAATACAGAGAATTCCTGTATACGCCCTCTCCTTCACCTTCTTTTTCATTGTTTCTCTTATTATTAAAATCTTGCATCAGTGTGGTATATCTGTTACAAATGAAAAACCAATATGATGCATTATTATTAACTAAAATCCATAGTTTACAGTTCACTCTTTGCGTTGCACAGCTCTACAAGTTTTGACAAATGTGTAAAACAAAGTATTCAATATTACAGTGTCAGACGAACTGGTTTTACCACCTTAAAAATGCCCTGTGCTCCACCTATTCATCATTCTCTTCTCTCATCCACACCCAGGCAACCACTGATTTTTTATTGTGTTTATAGATCTGACTTTTCCAGAATGTCATTTAGCTGGAATCAAAGCCTTTTCAAAACTGACTTCTTTCACTTAGCAATACGCAGTTAAGGTTTTTCCTTGCCTTTTCATAGCTCAATGGCATATTTTGTTTAGTCACTGAATAATACCTCATTGTGTGGATGTGCCAGAATTTATTCATCCATCCCTTTCTGAAGGACCTTTTCGTTGCTTCCAATTTGGGTAATTATGAATATGGTTGCTATGAATATTTCTGTTCAGATATTTTGTGGACAAAGTTTTTGGTTCATTTGGGTAAATATCTAGAAGCAAAAGATTGCACAATCGATAGATTATATGGTAAGGTTATGTTTAGTTTTCTAAGACACTGAGTTGTCTTCCAATGTGGGTGTACCATTTTGTATTCCTAACAGCAATGAATGAGAGGTCGTGTTGATTTACATCCTCACCAGCACTTGGTGTTGTCAGTGTTTAGTATTTCAGCCATTCTAATCGGTGTGTAGTAGTATGTCATTGTTTTTGTTTTCATTTTCCCAGTAACATTATGTTGAGCATCTTCTCATATGCTTATTTACCATCCACATATCACATCATCATTTTTTAAAGGTAGCTACCATTTTTACACTTCTCACATTATTGGATTAGCTATGTTGAACTTTTAATAACACAGAGAAGTTCTGGAATGGAAAGAGCCAAAGAGTAGGGAAGGACCAAAAAAAAAAAAAATCCCCGATGTTATCAGAGAGGCCAAAAGAGGGTAACAAAGCAGAGAAATAAGGATATAAGCAAGCAAAAACATCCAATTTCAAGATATTTATGCATAAAGCAGGGAGAGAGGGATGGGAGGAGAGACAGAGAGAGCGAGAGAGAGAGGGAGGGGGAATGAATGAATGAAATGAATGAATGAATATATCATTATAAATACGGAGTTTGTCACTAGAAGAATAAGCTGAGAGGGAAAAAAATTTCAAATAATCATTTTATACCCTTGATTCTACAGCATAACATTGAAATCAGATGTAAAATTCTCAGGCTTAAGTTACATGGGTAGCCATAAATAATTAAAGTAGATATATTAACTTTCCCTTCTTCCTCTCTGCTAAACTACACTTTTCTCCAGATAAGTCTGTAATGAAATGTGTTTAATAAAAGAGTAATGAGAATGCTTAGTGGATATAATCCAGGTCTTAGGTTATGTGAAAAAATTACATTAAAAATAACATACTAGTGAAAATGTACAATGATGCAATATTTCAGTTTGGCAATATAGAGTGTAGTATGTACTAATGCAGCAATACATGCCAATAATTTATCTGGAAAAAGTTACTTATTGATGTGTGGACTTAGCTAAAATTGAAACCAGCATTTTTTTTAATATTGCAGAAAATAGAAAAAGAAACTAAATATTTCCAAATGGGATAATAGATAAGTTAAGGCACATGCATATAATGAAAGAATATATAGTTATTCTAAAACTAGATCCAGATCTGGGGCTATCTAAAGAAAGACAGTTGAAAGTATTGGTCTAAATTAATGAGTATAAATATAAATATATGATAGTACTTAGAATATGGCAGTAACTAAACAAACAAGTGTCTAAGAATATAGAGTTTATTCTTGGGAGCAAGAATTGCTGTTGGAAATAAGTGGGACTGACAATTATATTTCATCATACCCCTTATTCATTTATTTAATTCTACTTTGCAGAAATAAAAAAAAATCCATTAAAGATAAATTTAGCACAAACATTATTTGGAGGACATTTTCAAAAATATACTTTTGCTCTGAATATTTGGGTACTGTCATTACAGAGTTGCATGTGCTCATTGATACTTAATTGAACTGTTTTCTTTGTACAGATAGTGAAGGGCAAACACTCTGATATAGTCTAAATCGAATGGAATCTGACAGGATTATATATTCATTAATAAATGTAAGACGCTAAAAAAATGTTGGCAATCGCAAGAAATATGGATGGGTTCTTATTATCTTGGCTACTTTTTTGTCTTTTTTTCATTGCAAAGTCTTATGGATATCGCACTTCCAGCTGTGCTTGCTTTCTGAAAAGTTGAGTCATGAAAGCTGCTGATTGAAGAAGCATCTGTTGCAAACTGGGTACCTTAACAACAATTATGCCGAAGGGCTGAACTGACAGAGTCCAGAAAACACTTACTTAGATAGATGGCTAAGCTATTTAAAGATATATGAGAGAAAATTATTATACAAAGGTATGAAAATAACATACCAGAAATTTCTATCACTTTATTCTAATACATCCTGATATAGTGAAAAGAACACTGGTTTGAGCATTAGGCTGGTTATGAATCTCCCATCTCCAAGGGACCATAGCAAGTACTGAACCCTTTCCACCAAATTTTTAAAAATCTGTAAAAATTTGAATAATATTCTTCATGCAGTAGGAATTTTGGCAAGGATTAAATAAAATAATGTGCATGAAGTAGGAGTACAGTGTTTGGTAAAAGCTAAACACTTAGCAAATGTGAGTTTCAGTCCTTAGTTTATATCCTCAAAAACTCTCCTCAGAATTAAAATGCTTTCTAAACAAACCATAAAATTCTTAAAAGTAATTAGCAAACCTGTTTACATATCTTATGCACAACTATTAAATATATAGACAAATTTTGTTTTAATCTTTTATGCATTATTTATCAAATATTTGCTCATTATTTTATCAAATATTTGATGATATTGATATATACATACACAGTTGATAATATATATGTACACAGATGTATATACTTTTTCCCATTGTAGCTATTAGGTATCTAGAAGGCAATAGCAAAATAATAAAATAAGTAAAATATTTGAGTATCATCTGCCATTTACTGTTACTAAATTCTTTGAATATATTATCTCATTGTATTCCTTATAATTACCCTATGACATAAATATTGTTATCATACTACTGTAAGGCTGAGGAAATGAGAATTAGAATATTTGCATAATTTAGCCTGTGCTACACAACTCCTAAACATGAGTTAGTATTTTAACTTAGGTGTGTTTGCCTGTAGTGTCCATTATTTTCATATCCCTGTATTACCGCTATGATTAAAATCAGAGCTAGGATATTAGTAATGCTGCTTTTATTTTCATATATGCAAATCGAGCATTCAAGAATTACGGCGCTTCGCTTTTGTGGTACATACATTTAATCATCAGGTACTGTCCATTTTGCTATTATGTAACTCTCACATCCTTTTGATTCTCTCTGTATCTGCTCTAATTCCTTCAGCTGTTGTCTTTTTCAAAACATTCAGTAGCCTCTATACTGGTACTCCTACCTCCAGTTTTACCTTTTCCAGATCATTCCTTTATTGCAGTAACCCTTTTCTTTCTAAAATGTAAATCTTATGTCACTCATACTGAGGTTCTTACACTTTCTTTTCTACTGAAATTTGGGCCATTAGCTGAAGCCCAGAATTTTAACATTATTGTAAATTCCCTGAGAATATTGACTACTTCTTTCCATCCCCAAGGCCTTCTACACAGTGCATAAACAATCAATTAAATGTTTGTTGAATATGTTGAAGGTGCATGGTCTTTTTCAAGGTCTTTCATTTTTATAGCCATCTCTTTTCGCATGTGCTCTTGCAATCTATGAGCCATTAGATTCTAAAAAGAATTAAGAAGAGGAAAAAATATAGAAATGCCATCAACAGCACTGGTTGCAGAAGTGTAGAACAGAATGAGAAATGCATGCTGTCTGTAAGTGGCAGAAATGGTAAGAGGAAGAGGCCTGGAGAGAGAGCTGAACAAGACTTAGGCTTCCAGAGATACGTGGAAACCAAGGAGGCAGGAACACAATGCAAACAGAAAAAGAGACGATCACATCAGCCACAAGGAACAGCCTTAGTATCTAAATCAAAGGCTCAGTTATCCTTAATGGTTTTATTTTCCTTTTCCAAAATGAATCTGGCCTAGGATTTATTTTCCTTCACCAATATTTTGCTAGGTATTATACTAGGAGCCAGTGATATAGATTTAGACAATACAGACACTGACCAAGAACCCAGCATTCCATTTCAGAAGGCGGATATGAACAGTTATCAGTGTAAGAGGGTGAGGCATGTGCAAGGTGTGGTGGGAAAGTGAGTGAGAATGTGGCATGTTATTCAACTTGGGAGTTCAGGGAGGGAGGTTCACAAATGTTGAGAACTAATGGGAAATGATTTTAAGAACTTGAAAAAATTACATTAAATATCTGAAAATCCGGATTCTTACTAAAGGAGATAAATATAATGTGAGTAAATATTAAAACACTATATTTATGTATAATACATATGGCACATATAAAATTTTTTTTTACAGACAGTTGTTTTTTTTTTTTTAAATGAGGAAGGATTTCTAGATATTCCCTTCTTGAAAATGATCAAAAATACAAAATGCATTGTGAATGATAAATGAGTGTGTATACTTTTTTTCCCTTTTTAAAATATTGATCATGGATATTATAAAACTTTTAGAGTAAGAATAGTGTTTCACTTAGATTTGTGGATGTACAAATTAAAGTAATTAGTAAGACAATCTAAAGCCACATTTGAGAAGTGTCATATAGTATGGTTTTCACCTAGGTACTTGATATAATATTTAAATTGAATACTGTGCTGCTATCAGGTAATCAGTTATATCTTATAAATATATTAGTATGAAACTTTGAAAGAGCTAAGGAGTTTAGTTTATTTCCAATCTTAGATTTTGATCTCAATTTATCTTTCTATTCTGAAAGAACATGGACTCGTGAGATTTCAAGGACTAAAGAGTAATTGTTTATGTATGTGTGTGTAAATGTAGAAAGACACATTCTTTTTTTTAGTTATCTTAAGAAATTTCATATATATAAACAAAA
The DNA here is from genome assembly GCA_003508835.1 of Eonycteris spelaea. NCBI lineage: Eukaryota > Metazoa > Chordata > Mammalia > Chiroptera > Pteropodidae > Eonycteris > Eonycteris spelaea. The sequence continues at coordinate 704,846 of PUFA01000209.1, forward strand.
TATTAAAATGAACCAATATGTGCCTCAAATTGGTTAAAATTGTTAAAATCTTTCGGAATACGCAAATGCCCAGAATACATCTTTCTAGCACTTTAAAGATATTTCTACCAAGGATGAAGTGACCAAGCTCTCTAGAAGTTTTATTTTTTCCTTTCCATAGGATATATCATGTTTCCCACCTCTGTCAAATGCAATTGTGAGCCTCTTTTTCACTATTCTCTTTCCTTTGGAGAAACAACCAATGTATGTCACCAGAACGTAGCCAGTTTGCAGCTGGATTTCAGCTCAAAGAAGGAGAGGAGCTCAGCCTCTCAAAAGTGTTCCTCTACCCAAGGCCAGGGAGCCAGATTTGATGGGAGATAGGAGAGAACACATTACACCTTGAGATAATGGTTCAGCTTTAAGAACTATTTCTTTTATTGTTATTATTAAATTCATTGGGGTAATATTGGTTAATACAATTATATAATTTCAGGTGTACATTATAATTTGACATCTGTTTAGTACCTAAAGTCTAGTTTCCTTCAGCTACCATATATTTGATCCCCTTTACCCACTTCACCCTCCTTCTATTCCCCTATATTTGACCCCCTTTACCCTGTATACCTTCCTCCTTTTACCCCATCCCCTACCCTCTGGTAACCACTAGTCCATTGTCCATGTCCATGCTCAGTTTGTCCTGTTCATTTATTGCTTTTAGGATTAGATACCACATATAAGTGATATCATATGATTTTCAACTTTTTCTGTCTGGCTTATTTTGCTTAGCATGATTATCTTGAGGTCCATCCATGTTGTTGCAAATGGCAGTATTTCACCTCTTCTTATGACTGAGTAATATTCCATTGTATATATGTGTCACAGCTTCGTTAGCCAATCAAGTATTGTAGGGCATTTCAGTTGCTCTAATTTCCTGGCCACTGTGAATCGTGCTGCTATGAACATAAGAACTATTTATTTTATTATTTTTTTTTTCAGTTCTGAAGAGCATAAAGGATGAGTAGGGTAGACCACGTACATTTGAACTTTCAGTGAGGGAGGAAGTAGTTGGCAGTCAAGGTTGCCAGTGTGGCCCCTCTCCTAGGAAAATTCCAGGGCCCCCACAGATTCCACTTCTCTGTAGCCCACAGGTGCAGGTTTTGAGAGATGTAACACAAAGAATCCGTGCCCACTGACTTGTTAGAAATGCAGCATAACCCTCTCTGCTTCTTGTCATCAAATCAAAACAAAATTAGTGTATAAAGAGGTATTGGAAGATGTTCAAAGTTGTCTTCTCAAAGCCACCCTCTGCCAGCTTCTCTGGCTCATAGTAGCTCCTATCTTGTTGAGCCATCATCACCTCACTTCCTCCTCCATTTCTTGCCAAAGTAGAGGTGGGGACAGACGGACGGGGGGACACACACACACACACACCACCCCCCCCTCCTTTAAAGAGGGCGTTTCTCCCTTTTCACCACCCAGCCCTCTCTGACCTATCTAGTTGGAAACATTTTAGAGTTGCATTTTTACAGCTCTAGTTAGGAACTGCAATTCATCAGGGCTGAGAGGAAATCTATCTGCCAGTGGCTTGGCTTGTGCTTGAGCCAGCACCAGTCTGGTCTTTTTCCTCAAGGTGCCCGTAGTCCTGACTGTCAACTTCAGCCTCAGTGCTCAACTTCTTACAGACCACGAGCAACCTGGAGCAATTGGTCGCTCCCAGCTGCAGCCTGACCAAGATCAAGCGCAGCCTGGCCAGCAGCCTTTTGTGCCTTGGACTAGTCCAAAAGCCAGCTTTATTTGGACTTACACACCCCCTGGGAGGTATCACAGGGTGATCCTCTTCTCTCCACCTGGGGACAGTATTTTGCTCCAGGCTGAGGGGATCCTGCAGACCCACCCGGCATTGCTGGAAATGAACTGAGGCATAGGGGCTATAATTATACTTTTTCTCCTCTGGCAAGGAGAGCCATCAGCGTGAGAAATGTGTGTGAATAATACTATTTCAGTGCTAGATGATGTCAGGCAGGGTGTAAATGAGATACCCTAACACTGTATTAAAGATATGCTCCTCCTACATGCTCCTGCCACTTAAAGAGGCAGCACTTCATCTTGTTCTAAACAGAAAATGTTGAGTTCTCATCCTTAAGACTCAGAAGATAATCCCTACTTTTATTGGCAGAAGAGGTATAAGTAATTTGGCGGGGGTGGGGGGGGGGCGGGGAGCGGGGTAGCAAAAACAGAGGAAAAACCTTAAGAAAAACTATAAAATGCAAAATTATATGTGTATTAGGGGTTAATTAGTGACTGGAATGTGAATGGTGAGTCTTTAGCATTGTTGGGGACTTCTTTTCCCTTGCCAGGTGAAATAACCCTGTATCTGCCAGCAACCTGGCTGCATTTAATATTTGAGTGTCTGTACCTATGTATACCTGTGTCTGTCAGTAGTAAGGACTCTAATTGGGATTCCATGAATCTATGTAAGAATATAGTAAGGATTCAAACAATTGTGTATATCTGTGTTTGCATGCAAAAATATCTGGAACTCCAGCTCTAAATAGAAACAATTTAAGTGTCATTAAATAATGAATTGGAGCAAAGGTTGGCAAACTTTTTTTGTAAATGACCATATAGCAAATATTTAAATATTTATAGGCCACATTTTGTCTTTTTCTTTTTCTCTTTATTGTTTTTAACAAGTTTTAAAAAATAATTAAAAAAAAAATCTAAGCTCACAAGCCGAATAAAAACATTCCAGGGGTCAGGTTGGAACCTTGGACCATAGTTGCTGGCCCCTGAACTAGAAGGTTGTATGCCATCAAAGGTGTCCTTTCCTTTCACAAAACCCCAAACTAAATCATGTTTACCATAATAGCTCAGTAATCAATTATGCATATATGAATTACAGAAAAATAACAGAGAATAATTATTTTAATAATATATAGATATTTTGTATATTCTTTCAGTCTAATTTTTCATTCTTTAATTCCAGATTGTCAAAATTGATCTGCCACAGGTGACGTTCTCTATGGGCACAGCATGTCTGTCACACATAACTGAGAGGACCTCTAGACCTTTACCTAGGACTAAGGAATATCGCTAAAAGCAAATAGAATAATTTTGACTTAGTTAAGAGATTTTAGATTAGCCTTTTTAACTGTCCTATGACTTTAGCGTGGAAATGTGTTTCTTGTGCATTTCCTAACCCCTTTTATTTACCTCTCTAGGATTCTGCTTACCCTGATACCTGACAGTTTGATTCCTTGTGGCCTATATGGAGTGCTTTAGCCAACTGCTCTTGCTGTTGGTCAAGAAATGAAAAATTACTGAAATATGTGGAAAAAGAAATAGTGATTTACACTATAAGCAGAATCAGACAATTCTTTGTCATGGAAGAATTAGCCAATTTGTGTTAGATAATTTGAAGCCAAATTCTAATTCATAGAATTATAGTTGAGAGACTTGAAGTAAATCAGAAGATATTTTTCTCAATATATTTAAGACACTAAATAGATCTCAACACAGAACTTCCTTGAACTTTTGGTGTATCTGGTTATTATGAGAAGGTAGAAGAATAGGTAGTAATTTTGTGTGGACTACCAAACTGAGCATGAATCTTCTGTGATAAAGCTGATTTAAAGAAACAGTAGTTAGCTTAGAATGATACCACAGGTCAAATGAAACATGCATATGATAAAAAAAAATGAGCAAAAGTAAATATCTGAATATTCTACATTTATGCAGTGTGAAAAACACAACTGACACCTAGAAGTTTTTTGTAAAGTCAAATTTATGGATTTAAAGATTTAGGGTCACACTACTGTTCCCTTGAAATATGCCATAGAGCATATTTCAGAATATGCTAACATTACTTTCTACACCTATTGTCCTCTATTGTCCAAAATGTTCTGTAAAATAATTCCATTCAACACTATTGGACCCAGAGTTCCATCCTCGAAGTGTGTCTATTGACGTAATCTGATGTGGACAGACTGGATCTTTAAAAAACACTATATCATGTAGGAACCAATCCTCCTGACTAAAATGGGAATATAAGTCTAAAACATTAATTAGGGAATAATCTAGGCTAAAAATAAGTTTTTATCATGAGTCAAATAGCCAAAATAATTATAAGTAATTATAGGTAATATTTTCAGTTTACGAAAAGGAAAGTCAACTTTACTCCTTTTCTTTGATGAGTGTAAAAGGACAATTTCCATAGACTTTTCACATTCAAATTATGGATGAAAAAATCTGGCATTTCCACAATAAAATAAATGGATAAGGAAAAGCAGAAAAGCTTACTCCTTGGTTATAGGTTTTGTGTACCTCCAGATCCAAATTTCTTGGTAAGAAGGCATTGAGCAGATATGATTTCAATGTAAATAGCATTTAAGTTGAATTCCATTATTAAATAGCAGATTGGTCTTTAAGCAGATTTTTACATTAGAGTTGAGAGATTATACTCTAGTTGGAAATCAAGTCCTCTTAAAATGCCATTTTTTAGATCACAGACAAAATACCTAGATGCAATTCAATTGATTATAAACATTCCCATAAGTGGACACAAATGAGGTGTTATATAGATTTTTCTACAGTGGTGATATAAATTCAGACTATGAATGTGGATGGTGAAATCTCTGCTTCCTTGATCCAATAAGAGCCTACCTTGCATGTTTAGTATCACTAGTAGTTGAGTGTCCCATTATCATCTCTGGAGACAAAGGCAAGTTATCCTGAAATACATAACCTCTCTTGCTGTTCTGTGTGAACATCTTCTAATATGATTATATACACTTTGTGAATTCCAAGTTAATCTAACTTTATATGTGTGTACAATTTTTCAACCCAGAAGCATTGCAACTTATAATAAATATGAGATATGTTATAATTTTGTGCAAAAATGTATCATAGAAAAACATGTCCTATGAAACTAAAACTTTAAATATATCATTTTATTATTTAGTTATAATATATGACTGACTTATTGTTAATTATTGATAGCATTCTACCTATCTCATTTAACTCACATACTCCTTTCCATGGTAGTGAACTAACTTAAAAGCTAACTAAATATATGTTAAATTTAGGTATTTGTTATTAGTTGAAACTAGAAAGAAAGATCATTGTAACACCTAGTAATGTTTTTTATGCAAATTTTCATATAAACCTCTGGATGAAATAAATTTTTCCAAAAAAATGCCATTTGAAAAACACCTATGATTGAAGATAAATCAAAATACTACAAACATAACAAAAGGAAACACTACTAAGTCATGAACAAATTTGAAGAAACGTGACTGCTTGGCATCCCTCCTAATTATGCATCTTAAACTTGACTTCTTTTATTTTGACAGTTTTCATCATTATATTTTTCACTAACTGGTTTTTATTTTAATCAAGTAACTGCTCTTGAGTAGAGATAAACAGAAAAGATTTATTGTCCTTCAATTTATATTGTGGCTACTTTAAAGAAACAACTTTCCTATGTTTCTTATTTCATCTTTATTTTGAGGAAGTTCTAGATTGTCTTACCTTAGGGGCTTTTCACCAATATAGGTAGGCCATCCCATTCTATCATGATAATAATTATACCTACATATTTTTAAAACTCTGCCTTTATGTTTTTAACTGTGCCCATACTTTCCCAATCTTATAAAAGCCATCGGTACTTTTCACTGATAAGTAATTCCTTAAGAGGTCATGGTAAGACTATAGTTACCCTCTTCCTTAAAGTTAGGAACAGCTATGTGATTTGTTTCGGCCATGAAATATGACTAGAAGAAACATTGATTATTTCGTAGCTGAACCAATTAAATGCAGGGTGCTTTTCTCCATTGCTCTCCTCTTCTGCCAGAACAATTGTGAAAGCAGCATGGAATCTACAGTGCTGGCCCATAATGTGGACATCAGCTTCCTGATCATTACTCAGAGTACAAATTGCAGGAACGAGAAACCAACCTCTGTTGTTGCAAACAACTGACAATTGGGTGTTGACTAGCATTCACTCAACTCTACCACATTGTGTCGATCACCATACTTTTCTTCTTCCAAAATTTTGCTCAGTCAATATTTCTCCATGTAGATTTCTCAACTCATTATTGATTCTGTCTTCACAGGACCACCAACACAATGAGAAAAGACCCTCAATTGTTTTTTTTTTTTAATGTTGATACATAATTCCCCCGGTTTATTTTAGTTCTATACCCATAATTTCTTTTAGCTCTCTGAAAATATTAAAGACAGTTGATTTAAAATCTTTGCCTAGTAAGTCCAATGTCTAGGTTTATCAGGGATAATTTTTTTTCTATTATAATGACATCGGTTAATGAAATTCAGTAAGTTTCAGGTGTACGATTCAGCGGTAAGGCATATATATACATTCACTGCCCATAGTTAGCTTTCTTTCTGTTACCACATACTTTTATTTTTTCCTGTGACTAGGTCATACTTTCTTTGCATGCCTCATAATTTTTTGTTGTTGAAACTGGATATTTTGAATATTATAATGTGACTGTTCTGGGAATCATAGTCTTCCCTCTTAAGGGTTTGTTGTTGCTGGCTGTTGTGGATTGTTTGTGTGTTGAGTGACTTTTCCAAATTATTTTTATAAAGTCTGCCTCCTTTATCATGTGTGTCCATTGAAGTCTGTATCGCCCTCACTTAGTGGTCAGCTGTTTTTGTGTTTTTTTTTTTTTTAATTTATAAGGGTAACATTGGTTAATAAATTATACAGGTTTCAAGTATACAATAATATGTCATATGACTGTTGAATTGTGTGTTGACTCCCCCCCCAGAGTTAAATTTCCTCTGTCATACTTGACCCCCTCTACCCTACCTCTCTCCCTCTCCTGCATTTCCCTCTGATGCCCACTAAATTATAGACTGTGTCCATGAGACAGCTTGTCTTGTACCTTTGTTGCTTTCAGTTTTGTACCCCACATATAAGTGAAATTGTATAGTTCTCAACTTTTTCTGTTGGACTTATTTTGCTTGGCGTGATAATCTCCAAATCTATCCATGTTGTCACAAATGACAGTGTTTCATCTTTTCTTATGGCTAATAGTCCATTATATATATATGTAGCACATCTTTATCCAATTATCTGTCAAAGGGCACTTCGGTTGTTTCCATGTCTTGGCCACTGTGAATAATGCTATGAACATCAGGGTGCATATATCTATATGGATAAATGTTTTGAGATTTTTTGAGGGTAAATACCCAGAAGAGGGGTTGCTGGATCATAGGGTAATTTTATTCTTAATTTTTGAGGAACCTCCATATTGTTTACATGGTGCTGTACCAATTTACATTCCCACCCCAGTGTATGAGGGTTCCTTTTTCCCCTACAATGTCTCCAACACCTGTTATGACTTGTCCTGTTGATAATAGCCATTCTAACAGGTGTAAGGTGGTATCTCATTGTGGTTTTGATCTGCATTTCCCAATAGCTAGTAAGTTGAGTGATTCTTCATACATCTCTTGGCCATTTGTATGTCTTCTTGGGAGGTGTGTCTGTTCAGGTTCTCTGCCCATTTTTAAATTGGATTGTTTTTCTATTGTTGCATTTTATGAGTTCTTTGTGTATTTTGGATATCAACCTCTTACTGAAGGCATTGTTTACAAATATCTTCTCCCATTCAGATGTTGCCTCTTTGTCTTGTCGATGGTTTCTTTTGCTGTGCAGAAGCTTTTTAGTTTGGTATTGTCCCATTCATTTATGTTATTTTTTACTTCCCTTGCCTTAGAGGTCAAATTTATAAAATCCCTTTAAATCTGAGGTCCATGAGTTTGATACCTATGTTTTCTTCTATATAATTTATTGTTTCAGGTCTTGCATTTAGGTTTTGATCTATCTTGAGTTATTCATTTTGATGTATGGTGACTGATAACAGTCTAGTTTCATTCTTTTGCATGTGACTTTCCAATTTTCCCAGCACCATTTATTGAAGAGGCTTTCTTTTCTCCACTGCAGGTTTCTGGTTCCTTTGTTGAAAAATTCTAGCCCATATATATGGGGGTTTATTTCTGGACTCTCAATTCTATTCCATTGTCCCAAATATTTCTAAGCAAGAAAATATGAAACCCGGGTCCTAAACTTACTATTTCTACCAGCTCTAGATGATAAAGCATCAAACTTATCTTCCAACAGTAGTTCTAAGTAGCCTTATTTATCTCATCATAGTGTCTTAAGAATGAAAATGAATTTATGTTGAGGTTTCCTTTGAAATTATTTTTATTTGGAAAACACTGTCATTAGTATTATTAATTACCTTTTTTGGACAATAATGATACTAATAAAAGACCTGTTTTTATTTTGCATTTATTGGACTCTTTAACACTCTCCAAGTTGATTATTTCTTATATCATGAAACCTCTTGGTTTCTAGCTGTATTAATGTAGATTTACACCAAGTATTTCCAATCATATATATTACATTATTAGTCTCCTTTTTGTCTGTGCTCCGAATTCAGATCAGCTATTTGAGAATTTTTATACAGAATGCACTTTCTCTAATTATGTCTGAGGTTCATCCTATAGTATGTTTTTATTTTTATTTTTTCTGTCATATGGAGAATGTTACAAGTATGCAGTTTATTGGTCATATCCTCAGAATTCTCATTCTGCTTGCTCTAGTGGTGAATAAGTAATGGAAACACAAGTGTTCAAGGGATGTGAGCAACATTTTCAAATCCTCAAGTTTATTCTATTTAAAAAAAAATAGAAACAAGATCTGTGAGTTCTGAACATAATGGCATTTGACAGGAAGCCTGAAAAAGCAACTAGGGATTACGGTATGACTTCAATGTAGATGGAGTTGAGGTGTTATAAATTACAAGGATCTAGGAAATCTTCATAATATTCTGTATAAGTACTTAAGGATCTACCTTAAGATTTTGATCCTAGTTAAAAGCCAAATGCTCTATGTCACTGGAAGCCCTCTGTCAGTGACATTTGGTATTAACTTCTTCCTTTTAGATCTGTGCCCTACTTCGTTGTGGTGGTTGTTGTTTTCCTCTCATCTCTATTTACATCCTCTCCCTAATGATCTTACTTAGTTACACTGATATGATAGTAATGTACCTTTTTCCATTTGCATGGTTGGATTCTCTTTCTAAACCCTAGACTCACATGCCCACTTGCCTCCATGACATTTCCTCTTAAGTTTTTAGCATCTCAAACGAGCTGACCAAAGCAAAGGTGACCTGGTTTCCAGAGAATAAATAGTACCATTATCTATATAATTACTCAGGGAAAATCCTACACATTTTTATTTTCTTTCTGATGCAGCCATACTAAATCTACTAATAAGTCTTGTGTACTCTAACACCAAAATATTTCAAATCTTACCTCTTCTCACCATCTCTACTGCTAAAACCATCATAGTTCTAGCCACCATCATCTCTTGACTGGATTAATACAATAGCCTTCAAATACTATTCCCTCTTTTCCACAGTTGGCCCTTACAATTCAGTTTTCACATAGTAGAGGAATATTTGAAATGTATCAAGCAGAACATATTTAACCTCTATTTATAATGCTTAAATGCCTAGCAATAGAAGACTAGATAATAACCTATTGTATTTTTATAAGATCTAATAAGGCCTTATTAAACATAAGCTAAAACTGTTTGATAAGAATTGATATGTATAATATATTGTTACATAAAAATACATATGTAATTCATACATTTGGCATGAGGATTCAATTAGTGTATGTAGCACTTTTATAAGGATGCCTGGCACACCATGTAACTGTTAGCTCATGTTATTAATTTATCCCACCTTCAATTCTGTGGCATCCTTTATCTTTTAGAGTTCTAAAGGGCAAATAGTTGTTTTGGAATTTAAAATAAATTAATATTGTAGGGTTATAATATTCCATGTTGAAATTGGTGATTCATGTTTCTTGTAGCGATATGAACTAGAAATCAATACAGGAAACCATTTATTTTAGGCAGGGTAAGGGACAAAACGACTTAGCTTTTAATGTTTTGTCATATATCTGTAATCATTTCCTATGGATGCTGAAGACTACATAACCACTTAAAAATCACAAAAACACCCATAGAAACAATAATACAATACTATGAAGCATCTTAATAGAGAAGAAAGGAGGGGGGATGGTTTTATTTTTATGGAGTACCTACTATGTAACAGCAATTTACTGGATCTAATGTAATCTTCACAACACTTCAGTGAGGTCAATTTAGTTCTCATTATATTGATGTTGAAATCTAAGGCTCATCTCTGTCAATAACTTATAAGTGGATATACACCTAGTAAATAATTAGCAAATGAGGCAAAATTCAGATCGCTGTCTTTTCCATTTTTATGCCTGACAGAATTGGAAGTTAAATATTACAAAAGGATACATTGTTGGTAACACAATTTGACCCAAGCCCAAAAGTCATTCTGTAAATACATTAGTATTGAGATAGGTAAACTTTTATCTTGATTAGTATTCATTTAATCTTATACAATAGTGATTTCATGCTTAAAAATAATATTTGAAACATTATTTATTTAAAACTTTTCATTATTTTAAAAAGACTACATGAGGAAAATGCATGTAAATATCTTATATTATAACTGAAAACTGATTATTTGATTCTGAGTGCATCTTAGGCCTATATGTCAGTGTGTAGCAGCTTTAGGATATATGCCAAGTGAAATTAACAGCACACTTGTCTTAAAAATAGAAATAACTTGGGGAAAAAAGATTATGTTACAAAGTGTAAATATAAAATAGCAATTTCAACTCCAGTGTCATATTTGTCATATTAAATACACAGAAAATATTTCTAGAGAGACTTCATATAAGTGTACACATATAGTAAACAACAATCATATCTGAATATCAAATTCTGTATATATTTCATTCATAAAAAAATTAAATAATAGTCTGGAAAACCTGTTGCTCTATGAGGAGCAGAATTATTGCAGGACTAAACTAAGTAATGCATTATCTTCAGTCACCAAAACTACTTATGATGGAGCTTGTAGCTTTTAATATAGTAAACCCCTAATAGAATAAAATTTTGAGCTGGAAACGCTTATTTAACTCTATTGCTCCCTATATGAGGTGATGCTTTCAGACAACAAAAACTTATATTTCCAAAAGACAAAAAAAAAAAATAGTAGGCTAGAGATGAATATAGATTTTTGCATCTGAGGATGTATAGTCAAGAAAAATGTATGTGTATTTCAGATATTAAGAAAACTATATCTGTAAAGAGAAATTAGGTTTTAAATTTTTTTTAAGTTTTTCACACTCTAGCTGAAGCAATCTGTAAGCAAAGAAATGCACCATTTGAACATTTTAATCATTTTTGTATGGAGGCTCCATTTTGCATTTTGCATACAATCTAAATATAACCTATATCAGACAGATATTTTGGAGCTTTAAAAAACTGAGCTATAGTTTACATATAATAAAGTACACAAACCTTAAGTGCTTAGTTCTGTGCAGTCCAACAATTATCAGTACCCATGTAATAATCCCCATACAGAACATTTTCCTCCTACCAGGGAGTCCTTGTTATAACTTTTCAGTCAATATCCTCTACCCCAGAGGCAAATATTAGGTTTTTCTATTCTTGAAATTATCATAAATGGAATTATACAGTGGTTAATATAGTCTGGATTCTTACCCTCGATGTAATGTTTTTGAGATTTTTTCCATGCTTTTTTATGTGTTAATAATCCATTTTTTATTTAGTAAGATTCTATTGCATGAATATATATAATATACATATTTATATATATTTTAATACATTTGTTGATGGATTTTTTTCCTAATTTGGGGGCTATTATGAATAAGGGTTTTTTTTTTCTTGTTTAGGGCTATGATGTACATGTTGTTTCTCTTGGGTAAATAAGAGTGGAATTTCAAGTCATAATTGTATATTGAATTTTCATAAGAAAATTGTAAATGGTTTTCAAATAATGATACCATTTTAGGTACTCATTAGGAAGTAGTGAGTTACAACTAGTTAATACCCTCATCAACATCTAGTATTTTGCAGTATTTTGATTTTATCCTTTCTAGTTGTTGCAAATTGTGTCTCTAGTGGCTTCAGTTTTCATTTTATTGGTGACTAATGATGTGGAGTATCTTTTCATGTACTTCTTGGCCGTTTATCTCTCTTTTTTTGAGAACTGTTCTTCTTTACCATACTTTCTTTAGTTGAGTTTTGTGTCTCATTATTCTCATTATTGAGTTATAAAATATTTTATATTCTTGATTACCATACATCACACATCCAGTTTGTGGGTTGCTTATTCATTTTCATAACATTTTAATAAATTTTAATTTGCATAGGGTCTAATTTATTGTAATCTATTTTGTTTATTTTCTTTGACCTGTTTTGATATATTCTCTTGGAAAACCCACGGGTCACAGTGATAATATCCTGTGAGTGTGTGTGTTTTTCTTAAAGAAAACTATAGTTTTTACTTTGTACGTATGATTAATTTCAAAATAACTTTTATATATGAAGTGAAGTAAAATTATTATTTTTTATTTAATTATTCAGTTATTCCACCTTCTCTGCTTTAAATGCCATTTTCACATATAAATTTTGTATAAAATAAATTGAATCAAGTTTTGGAGTTCTGCATGTAAGAGGTTTGGAAGTCACCATTCCATCCTAATACGTAAAAAGCTAAACAGACTGGAAAATAAACAACTCTTCTCAAATCCCATAAGAGAGAGGAGGAGACAGAGAAAACAGTGGCCCTTAAGACTGGAAAGACAGAGAAGTGAATACAATGAATTATGGCTTACTAGAGCAGAAACTCACAAACTGAATGCTCGGAGAAACCAGTGCCCAGGGAAGAAAACAGAACTGTAACTGACAAGTTGCCCAAGGCTTAGGGTAGACAAATCTAGAAGTTAAAAACTACAGGGTGAGCCAGTCATAGGGGGTACTCATCATACTGTGAATTTTACCTCTAAGAGATTGACCACCTGCTTACAAAAAATAGTGGAGAAAAAATCCCCTCAGGCTTCTGGCAAAGAGAGGGGGTAAACGATTCTTTTTTAAATATTTTTTAAACCAAGCACTCTATTTCTTCTTAACAAGGCCTGCCCTCAGAGGAAACTATAGAAACTATAAGCAGAGCCTAAATTTAGGGCTATTATTACAACTTACTTAACCTGGGGAAGAGAAACACTCAATTTCATCCTGCTGCAGCTATTGTGTCTGAACCAAGGAGGAAGAAAGAGAAACCTTGTGAAATTCACAGTTCAGAGGCACAGGATTACTAGAAGTCCTAACCAAAGGACTACAGAACACTTCCCTTCCCTCCACACCTCACCACCACGTCTCACCACCACATTACTAAAAGCCTATGTGTAGGAGTTCCTTTCACCTAGTACATAATGTTTGGCTATCAAGAAACATGACAATGCTTACAAAAACGCAAAAAAAAAAAAAAAAAAAAAAAAAAAAAAAACCAAGAAGAAACAGCAGGCATCAGAAGCAGACATGGCAGGAATGTTGGAATTATCATCAGACTGGGAAATTTAAAGCAACTATGATTGTTATGCTAAAAGTTCTAATGGATAAAGTAGACCGCATGCAAGAACAGATGGGCAGTGTGAGCAGAGAGGTAAAACTCCTTAGGGGGGAAAAAAAAACAAAACAAAGGAAATGTTAGAGGTTAAAAAACACTATAACAGAAATGAATACCTTTGATGGGATCATTGGCAAACTGAACAAGGCTGAGGAAAGGATCTCTGAGCTAGAATTCAATATCAATAGAATTCTCAAAAACTAAAAAAAGCAAGAAAATAGAAACTGCAAAAATATAGAATATCCAAAAACTGTGGGATAAGTACAGTGGACATAACATATGTGTAATGGGAATACCAGAAAGAAAGGAACTGAGGAAATATTTGAAACAATAATGATGGAGAATTTCTCCAAATTAATATTAGATCAAATCACAGATCTAGGAAGAGAGAACACCAAACAGGATAAAAGCCAAAAAAAGCTTCATCTAGGCCTATTATCTTCAAATTACAGAAAATCAAAGATAAGCATGAGCTCAAGGAGAACTGAATCCTCAAGTGTTCAGTTTCCAAAACGTGAACATGGCATATTTCTGCATTAAGTCTTAATGTTTTTAAAGTTGTGAAAGAAAACTTTCACACCTTTAAATAGATACATTACTAGGTATTTGATGGTTTTGCTACATACATATTCCCCACCCGTTTTTTTTGTTTTTTGTTTTTTGTTTTTGAGAAATTCTATCTAGAACTAGGGGTTTTTATTATTTTTATTATTTTTTTACTTACAGTTTTAATTTTTTAAGTAGCTGTAATGTTATTTTCTGTTCCATCTAATATCAGAGTATTTTTTTTTTTCAAAGTTGTTTCTCTGGGAATTTGTTCATTTCTTCTGTTAAATTTATTAGTATAAAGTATATATTTTATCATCTTAGAATGTTTGTAGGATATCCTATTTCCTCTGATATCATGAGTGACATCCTATTTCACCTAACAACTATGATTTAAGTTTTCTCCTTTTTAAATCAGTCTCACATAGGTTTATGCATTAGTTTATTATTTTCACTCACTTTTTAACTTTTTTTTATTGCTTGTCCATATTCTATGCTTCACACTTTTATATTTTTTATATAAAATCTTTAGAGCTCACATATAATATAGCCATTTAAGAGTCTTTTTGTTTTTTCTTTAAAGCCTTGCTGTAGCTGCATAAAATCTGCTTTGATATATGGTGGTTTATTGTCACTTAACTAATTTAATTTCTCTATTTCAGTATTCTTATTTATTAGGTTCATACACATTTAAGATTGTGATCTTTCTAAAGTGAACTGTTATTATTAAATGATCCTAGTTTTACAGGGACATTTATCAAATTTTATATGATATTTGAAAATTGAATCAAGACTTTAAAACTCAGTAACTGATTTTAATTTTGAGAATGAAAACACTTGTACATAAAGAAATACACACTTTGGGCTACATAGGATGATAAAAACATTTCATATGACAACAGTATTATATTTTTTTATTTTATTTAACTCATGCAACATAATAGCTTTGTACAAACTTTTTGTTAGTTGCTGTCTTTATGATGAATATGTGAGTTAGAAAATGTTTTTAAAAGATGTATGTGATAATGGTTGCAATACAATATTCTCCACTAAGTTCCTCAAATCATAGTTTCATCAACAACTCCTTTTGGTAATATTTTAACATTATGCCATGTCAGAAAAAATCAAACTTAATGGATAATTTGGAAGAGCTGAGAAAATTTTGCCAAGCTTTGAATCTCTACAATTTGGTGTCACTGTCAATGGGCACTTCTGAGATAAGAAAATGAGAGGAACAGAGGAATTGAAATACTAATGTAAAAAAAATAATTTTATGTTAATAACATTACATATTTTATGCTATGTTGTAAATGTTAAAGTAAAACTCTACAAGAAGAGTTCACTTTTATAGCTGATTTTCAGTGTTATGTAGAAGTTCATTGAAAAATGTTGGCAAAAGATATCAGTAACTCAAACTAGGATAGTGTCAGTAGAAAATGAGAAAAAGTATAATGAATGGTGAGAATCTGTGAATGTGGAATAATCAGGTTTGGCAACTGGTTGAATGTAAGAAGCAAAAAAGAGATGATTGAAATGATCCCAATTTAGAACTGGCTGACTAGAAGAATCATAAATAAAAGAGAAAAGCTTGTGTTTTCAAAAAAGAGATGAACTGAATTCAGTGCTGGGCATGTAGTCATCCATCAGGAAACCCATGTCAAAATATTCAGCTGGGTGTTTATTAGTGCTGAAATGATTACCAGTTCTGATTTTGATTATAGGTTACTTCTATCTGCAGTCAATCATAGATTTTTTTTTTTTTAACGACTTGGAAATGATGTATTTAAAAGTATAGTTTCAAAATTATTTTTAATGTGGGGAAAATATCCTCATAGATGAACAGAATCAGGTTTCTGAAGACTGTAAAAGTGGATCAAAGGTCTGGCCATTCTGAACATTTTTTTTTAACTGAGAATTCTGTTGTTTCACCAGATTATTTGTGTCTTTATCTCTTGCCAGGATTCCTGGAATTTCTGGAAAACATTAGGGAACTGTTTTTTGGGGGGTGGGGGGGGTAAGAAATGAATCGTCTGTGTGAAATCAAGATTCTCATAGATTTAACCACTGGTATGTTCATACTGATGCTGTCTCACTTGTTGAGACCATTGCTATCCTGCAACAGGCAATATTTTGTATTTTTTAGATTTAAAAATAGTTTAATAAAAGACTGTGAGTCAATTTGTGTTAGTGATCAAGAATTATCATGTATTTTTGTATGTGTGTAGATAAGGCTCTTTGTTAGCCCTTGTTACCTTGTATCCATGGAATGGATAATAGAGACTACAGCATGATAAATGATGCAAGACATCAGGATTTACATATTAAAGGATCAGACTGAGAAAAGAAAGAATAATAATCTGTTATCCTTTATTGAATGGCTTCTCTCTGTTTGACACTGTGCTATTTTGTGTTGCCTCATTTCATTTAATTCTAACAACAGCTAACGCAATATATCCAAAAATCTTGATCTTATATCATTCACACACACACACCACACACACACACACACACAAGAATCATCATGGTTCTTATTCTTCTTTTTCTCTGTTATACATAGTTTTTCACTTTCCAGTGTTTCTGACTTCAAATATATTCATACATTCCACATCTAGCAGGGAAAGGGGAAGTCAACCTGTTTATCTTTAACACTCAGTTTTTCAATCATGTGTTTCCAGCTTTAACCTCTATGCTATACTCTAATCAGCTTTTGGTCTACTGTAACTGATATAGGAAGACAGGATGACTTCTTCATTTTTTAGGCTTTTTTTCTAAATTATTGATCCTTTCCAATCTTCTTCCTGCAAAAGTTCTTTGCAGAATTTGGTTACTTTTGACTACATTTTTCTTGAAACAACCTCTTTGAATTCCAAATTATTCTGAAATCTCTTTCTTCCTTCTAATCCTTCATGCTGTTTTGTATATGGCTTCCTTTCCTCCTCCTGTCCCTGATAATAGTTCTATCTATAGTACTTATTTTTTCTGACACTCTGTTTTGAACTCAGTTTCTCCTAATACCTTATAGTGACATCTATTATGTCTCTTCTAATGACTTATAAGTTATTTTGAGTACCAGGTGTTCATCTTAATTCTGGTCTCAGCATTCTCACTTCTTACAAATAAACTTATCTTGTAGTTAGCCATCAATTTGATGAATAAAAACTATCCAGAGGGAGTTTTTTTTCATCAAAATAAATTTACTTAATGCACAAAGATAAAATTTTATTTCTTCATGTCACCCCAGCTACTTTGTCACCGCTTGTACATAGGAAGAAATGTATCTTATGTTAATTGTGCACCTTCTAAATATAGCACAGTGATCTGTAAATAGAATCCAGTCATTAAATGGACATTAATTGAATGACAAATGAGTTAATTAGTTATCACTTATTATTACTTATCACTTATTAATTATCACCTATGCTTTCTGTGCATCGATCAAAATATTTGCTCATTTGTAAGGTCATTGTAATGCTGTTAAAATGCAGACCTTATTGTAAGTTGTGTAGGCAAAAATAGTAGTACCTTATCCAAAGTTAAATAGCCATATGTGGTGGATAGGATAATGAATCTGTGATCTCTGCTGCAGGCTATTTTCATTATACCAGTTTCTTTGTCAGTTTTTGGAAAAAAAAAAAAAAACTTTGTTAAATTATTAAGTAAATTCAATAAGCCCAGTATTATATTCTTAAGCCCAGTGTTATATTCTTATGGCTAACACATAAGTAATTCTACACTGGAAGAGTGGATAACATTTTTATTTGATATGTCACAACCAGTCTGGGTTATAACATATTTCAAGGAAAAATAGCAATTACCAAATTTCACATTTATTCTGTTGTTATTTCTTGATCCCAGAAATAGTTGCTTTTTCAGTGCAGTTGTTCTGCTTCAGTAGCCTGACTCAGTTCTCTGATATCATAGGAATGAATTTGGGCTCATTCTCAGATAAGCATTTTCCTGTTATGGTTAATGTTATACATAAAATAACACAACTTGCACATAGTGGGATTTTTCCGTAAAATGTTACCAAAAATTCTTAGTTTATGTATAACATTCATTACATTTCTTACTGAAATACATTCTATTCATGAACATAGCTACTTAAAATTATCAACCACATGGCCAAAGTGAAAAATAATAACAGAATGTGTGTCCTGTAAAGACAATTCATCCCAAAGCACACCTGACGTTAAAGTTTTAGTGAATCAAGATGTTAAACACTTTCCTGATCTCTTTTTGATAGAAAGGTCTCTTGGAATATCAGTGGAAATTTCTCTTTGAATAATTAGTATAAAGTGACCAGAGCATTTGAATATTTTGAGGTATGTGTTCATTCCTGGTCTGTTATTAGCCTCTTATGGAATGATTAAACATACAAACGAGAGATCAGAGCCAATATTTACTTCACCCCTCATCAGCACATATATAACGAAATGTCATTAAGAGCAAGGTGGTTAGTTTACTCCTGGTTGATTCTAGAGTACTTTATTCTCTTCCAGGGCTGCAGTCTAACAATGAATAAGTAGCTCCATCCATAGAATTTTTAAATCTAGGGCAAGTAGGTATGAGTCTTAAACCTTATCTTAGCATACGGGTGAGAAAACTGAGACATAGAGTGGGTAAAAGAACTCGGTCAAGGTCAATTAATTCTTTAATAATGATACAGGTGTAGTAGTTTTCTACAGCTGTGTAACAAATCACCAACAACTTAGCAACTTAAAACACTATCCGTTTATTATATATGATGGTGTTTATAGATCAGAAGACTGGGCACAGACTGGTCTCCAAAGGCCAAAATCAAGAGATTGAACAGGGATGCAATCTCATCTGAGGCTCGATCTCTTCCAAGTTCACTGATTATGGGAAGAATTGGTTCTCTTATATTTGCAGAACTTGGTCAGTACTTTCTTGCTGACTGTCGACTGGGTGCCATTATCAGATCCTAGAGATCAACTGCCATTCCCAAACATGTGGCTCTTTTCACAGCATGGTAGTTTGTTGACTTTTGCTATTTCTGAACTCTAGACCATATTTGAAAAAGATTACTTGATTGTGTAGGGCCCACCCACCCTCAAGCAAAGATTATATAAGATATGCACATCAGGGGTAAAAATCGTGGGGGTCATATTTAATTCTGAATACCAAACTGAGTTTAAACAGGAGTTTCCTCCATTCTCTGTCCAAATGTTTTCATCCTTATATATCAAAAATGTCACTTTTACCCAATTCATACCTCTTTATATCTTGGTTTTATTCAAAAGAAAAACCAAAATTTTAGAGATAAGCAGTCATTTGGAGGCATTCAGCTTATTTTGAAGTTAAATTTATATCAATTCAATGGCCTATATGCAAATATTTTTTAGATTCTAGTTATTTAACATAATTATGGTTCCTGGAATTGTTATAAAATTTATATGAACCTATGTCACCTAGGATTAGGACATCTAAAAGACATATCTGAGATGGTTACAGTTAACTGTCATTGTCACTCAGTTTGGGCATCACCTACCCTTTCTTCAAATACTGCTTTGATCAGACTGCAATTTCAGTACTTCACAGTCTACTGAAAAGATCAGAGAGCAGTAGACTTGAATAAAAGTTGTGGCAGTAATAGATGGGATCTCAAAACTAAAGTAACAGTGAACTGTAGCGATAGTGATTCTCAGTATTTCCAAGAGTATTACTAATAGGCCATGAAATTCTTCTTTCTGTAGGCTTTGATCAAAAACAAAAACCTCATCCCTGGAGGGCAGCAATCTAGTGTCACAAGGTCACTTATGGAGTCTTAAACTCTATCAACATCTGAACTGCTGCCAAAACTCTTGAGAGGAAAAGCGGTTTCTTTCTAGAAAGAATTCCAGACTGGAATTTTCCAGAGATATATTTCCATCTAACAGTTTTTAGTTAACATGTGATATTTGGGTAATCATTCAGGTTATCTATGTCTCAAATTCTCTAAACATGAAGAAGCACATCTCACAATATCAACATCTATGTTTAATTCTTCCCCCAAAGCAGAATGCTAATTGAAAATTTAGCATTTGTCAATTGTATGTTATACATCACCTTCCACTCATAAAATGCTACTCTCTACTCCTGCAACGAATGTATGTTCTTTACCTGCTGCTCACTCAACTTTGTTACAAATGCTTATTAATTTAGGAGAAAGTCTCCTTTCTGCTACTTTTCCTTTTCCTATCACTTTCCTTTCATTAATTATCATGCATCCTTAGTCCTCATGGACTACTCTATTGACCTGATGTCAGGTACAAACTCTTATTTGATAACTCTACATTTCAAACATTTTCTATGAACTATTTCTGTGACTCAGATGTAATTGAAATCTACCTTCTACCAGATATCACCTTGCTCAAAACAAATTCCAGGGGATCCACCACCTCCCAACTCAGAAATGAAGGTAAACTTATGCATGTGTGGTGATAATGGTGACACTTTGAAAAAAAAAAACAGATTAGAGTTGTACTATCATTTCATATCATTACTTATTTATTAGAATAAAAATTAGATGTATTTCCAGATTATAGATAAAAAAATTATAAACTTCACCTTTTCATTGAGAAGGTGATGGAAATCAATAAATACATCAATAAAGCATTAGCTCCTTTCTCTAAAAATAGTTTTAAGTGTAGAGTGTTTTCTAAATCTCGATATCAAGGCCGGGGTATCTCTAATCTGTCTAATATTAATCAAGTTGGTCAGGTTGTACTTCAAAAAGGACATGAACAAAGTATAACTAGGATGGTTTCAATTTTTTTGTAATGTGTAATACATAATCATGTTATAACTAAAGGTGCAAGTATGCATGGAAAAAAGAGCCAATATATACATCTGCCCATATATATCCATTATTTGTAATTAAGAATTATGGTTAATATGTCTGCTATACCTGGTTATCATTTAGTATTATTGTCCTTGGCTTCATGTATTAGAAACCCAAAATAACCGTGGCTTACACAAGCTAGGTAGTCCAGAGCAGGTAAGATGCTATACAGTGTTAGAGAAGCATGTTCATTCTTTTTGTGTCTCTCCCCTGATTTACACATATATATGTCTCTTCATGGGATAAAATGGCTTTCCCAGTGCTAGTTGGTATGCCTAGATTCCATACCACAAAGCACTATTGATACAGAAGTGTGCCTGCTTCTCTCTAATACAACTACTCATTAGCTGGACACATATCTCTGCTTCCATCCTGATAACCTGACCTTAATCACATGGTCCCATCCATTTGCAAGGACATCTGAGGAATAAAGTCTTCTTTCTAGACATGACAATGATCAGATAATATGTTCTAATGTTGAATGGGAAAAAAAATAAAAATGAAGAGCAGGGATAACTTGTGGTCTCTGTCACATCTGAACTATTGCGAGTACTTACATTTCTTCTCTCTAGCCCTCACTCACAGGTTCATGAACCACAGCATTGCCTCGTTAATCTTTGAGTGGTGTTGAAGCCAGTCTACTGAACTGCATGTTCAACTACTCTGAAACAAAACAAAAGTTAAACACTTTGTCCAAAATAGTCCATTGTGTAGGCAGCCTGCATAATTTTATACATGCTATTAACTTCTGTAATGCTTTTTTTTTGTATTTTATATACCTCTCTAGGCCCATTGCCTTCTAATCAACTTTTTCTGGTTACTTTAGTTTATAGCAATCTATTCCTATGTGAAATGTTGTGGTACTCTCCATCTCCAAACTTTCAAGAATTGCTGTTATTAGAATCATTTATAAATGTGTTATGTTTTCCCTACTTGACTGTAAGAATTTTGAGAGCATAGGCTATGCTATGTCTTTTTCATTTTTATAACTTCTACAGTACTGGGCACATCACTGTCTGTATATAACAGGTGTTCTCTAAATATCAGTAAGTAAGTGAATGAATTTATAAATAAATGAATTAGGTTGTTATGCTGTGTGTGTAGATGGTGCCTCATTTAATTCCTATGTACATGGTACCTGGTTATTTTGGGGTATGATGAAGACTGTTTTTCAATTTTTCAATATATATACCAATAGAACCAATTTATATATAGCATAGGAAAAAGATATATTTTTAATTGGGATTTTCCTTTTATCAATATTTATTTTCAGTAAAACTTGTTTCTATCATCTGTCTAAATTATCAAGTCTCATGGCCTTTATTTTCCAAACTTTCTTCAGTTAAAAATGAAGTACAATTTCTTTCATAAATTAGAATTATATTTTATAGACTTATGCAGGATGCTTTTTTTCTTTTACTCATTCTTTACATTTTCACTGGGACAGGATGTCATCCACTCTTTTCCAGAGAAAATGGTATTGGTAGAACACTTCTAGTATTACTCTTCACTCTATTTTTCCTCTCCACAGAAGAGAAATGCTTTATCTGATTGGTTATATGAGGAGACATCCAACATGCTAAGGCATAGCTGTGCTTTTCCTTCTGGGTAATCAGGCTGCATACTTCACAGGTTCACCTCTCTGCCTCCTCATCTCCTCCTCACCCAGGCAGACCTTATCCATGGGAGAGTCCTTGAGTGTTCAGCTGTGTTATTTATCCTTGTGTGGGTAATTTCATTTGTTGGGGCAGGGAAGAGGAGTAGGAAGGATATTTTAACAATTTACAGGAAATAGTCTCAAATCCAATTTTAACATGAATAAGCTGGCATTTCTGACTCTTGTATCTAGCTCTCAATAGGTTCAAAGCTTGGAGGGCATAGAAGATTAATTTTCCTTAAACTTCAGTAAATACCAACAGAGAAAAATACTGGATATTCTACAGACAATTAACAGTTTCTTCCATGCTTCTGTTTTTTAAAACCTTCTTTTGGACAAAATATTACATTTGTAGTTTAAAAAATAGTAACTTTTAAAAGTCTTTTTAAAAGATAGAATTGACAAATATTATTGTAAGAAATTTAAAATATAAAACATGATGATTTGATTTACATATACATTGCGAAAAGATTTCCTCCATCAATTTAATTAACGCATCATCCTACAGATTGCTTTTTCTTTTTTTTTTTTTTTTTGGTGAGAACATTTAAGTTCTTCTATCACAGGAACTCTCAACTTCTACAGTGTTTTTGTACAGGATGAAAAATATATGAAAGTATGTAGCTACATTGGGCTGGCTTTAAAAATTTAAACTACAAATATACATTTAATTTGAAACATATAAAATTACCAGTATTTGACTTTAATTACAAAAATAGCAATTTCATATAGTCAATAATAAAACTAATATAGAAATTATAAAAAAGCATTATAAGAGGAATAGTTCAAAAGTGCTTTCTTTTCAACTGGCATTAAAGTAATTTTATATTTTGTGGTAGTAAAAATACAATTAAGATATTTTTACTTTTAGTATTATTTAAATGGTATATCTCTCTATCTACACTCTGAAAATTGTTTCTATGCGGCATATAAAGTTAAGAATGATATAAATGTATAATTTTACCAAAGTTGTTTTTGAAAGAACTCCAGGCAGTCATGAGTCAATCAGTTTATTCATAACCTCCTCTCTCTGCAGGTACATCATGAATATTTTCTTTTCACTCACGTTAGAATGCCAGATGTATTATAGAAAATCACTAATATATTTTAGGCTGAACTGACATGAAATAAACTGAAATGTTTTGCTCCAATTTTGGCTCTCATTTATATGGCAGTACAATAACATTTTAAAGGAAGTAAAATATTTGTATGGGATACAAATATCTACATATTCAGTGATTCATCTTTGATGAACCCAGGAAACAGAAAGTATTAAAGATCCATAAAAAAGATTCATATAAAATTATAGCTATTTATGAGTAATATAGTTTAGGAAGTTATAACGTACCTTTAAAAAAAAAAACCTGCTTAGTACAATTTAATGTGTTCAATTAGTTTCAACTCTAATAATTTCAGTAACCAATGCAGTAGACTAGACCACCTGGGAGAAACCAAAGTATAACAAGCAAACAAAAAGAGGAAAGAAACGAATAATATGGGGAAAAAAAAAGAATAAAAGAAAAACAGCAGCAGCAGTATCAACTGGCTTACTTGTATCACTTGGTCTTAGCCTTAACACTACTAAAAAATGTTTCATTAAATTCTGATTCTTTATTAAAAACTCATTCAACATGTAATAGATACTTACCAAAATTTTTCTGCATTTCAGACAATAGGATGATTGGTAATTATTCAAGGAATAATGCTACATGATCCATGCCCTCTAGAAACTCTTGGTCTATTGGAGAGACATACCCGAGTCAACATACAACAGCTTTTACCACTAAAAATCGACAGCATTTGAAAGGAGTTTTATTGGAATCCTAAAGAAAAATTATAAGTTCCCTAAATACAAAACTGTCGGGGGGAGGGTGGTGTAGTGAATATTGTGTTTATTCCTGGTGTGGTAGCAGAGCTCTGTCATAAACCCTATAGCTTCGGCATTGAGCAGGACCTATCACATACCAGGATGGAGACCAGGCCAAAAGGTAAGGTAAATATGAAAGATTGTCCTCAGGATCACATTTTTACCAAAATTAATACATATACTAAAAAATATAACTTGTCCTCTTGTAAATCTTTCAGTGTTGAACTACCGGACTAGTAAAGTAAACTTAAAATAATTGACAGATAGATTTAATTTCTAACAGGATAATTTTAAGTAGATTTAAATAGACATTAAATAACTCCAAGGATATCTAAAAAGCAAAAATCCTGGATGTTTTTAACCTAAAGACTAAAAAAGAAAATAAAACAGGGAATAAAAGAATATTAGATCCTTAAAGTAAATTTTCAACATTAAAAAATAAAAACAATACTTTTGTAAAAAGAAATAATTTTAAAATCTCTGTAACAGAAAACACAAATTAAGTTTTAACTGATTTAATTTTATTTCATGTAACTTATAAAATTTAAGAAAATGTATACATTATGAAAGTACAGTACAACTTTAATAAAAATATTAAGTGGGAAATAAATAGAAAAATAAACTTAGATGAGAAATATAAAGAACCTGAATCACCTGATAACCTGACTAAAAATAAATGATACAAGAAATAAAGAGCATAATTTCTGCTAAGTAGAGGTGGAACAGTCAATTATACAGAGTATATTGTAGAGAGAATTTACCTGAAAACAGAGCATTTGGAAAACTTCATTAAAAGGATTAAATAGCAGATGAAAGCTATGAAGATTATAGAACAGCTCAAGATGCAGGTTACATACTCAAACCCAAATAAAGAACTGAATGGTACATATGAAATAATTAACTATTTAATAGCCAAAACTGTCCCTAGTACTGGAAAAAAATATATGCATTTAGATAAATGTTTTCACTAGTGGCAGCTACCATAAATACGTTTAACTTGCCCTTGTGAAGTTTTCAAAATTATAGTTCAAAGAAATAATCTTAGACTGATCTAGATGGATAAAAACAGATATATCTAAAAAAACAAATATCAAATTGACCTCAACTTCTACTTCCATATTAAATATTAAAAATTATAATATCATGGAACAAAGTCTATAAGCTTTTAAAGGAAATATTTTTGACCAAAATAATCTATAGCATCCTAAATTGTGGTTTCATATTTAACAATAATAAAAGAGAATCTGTAATGTTAGCTGTGAAGATCTTACCAATTTGTCTTTTTCCTTTATAAGTCAGATGGTTCCATTTGTATTAGCAAAAAAAGATAATTTATATATGTCAGGGCTTATAAACCATGCCACATATGCATTTCTCTTGAAAAATAAGTTTATGGAAGATTTTTTTCTAGGATGCTGTATTGTTTTTCTATAGATGTCATAGCAAATTACCACAAACTTGAGACAAAAAGCAACAGAAGTTTATTTCCTCACAGTTTTGGGGGCCAGAAGTCTAAAACACAGGTGTCAGCGAATCTGTACTCCCTCTGGAGGCTCAAAGGGAGAATCCTTCTCTGCTTCTTTTGATGTCACCAGGAGTTCCTTGTGGCTGTATGTTTCCAGTCTCTGCCACTGTCATCTTATGGACTTCTGCTCTACCTCATAAATAAATTTATTTATAAATTTATACAAAATAAATTTATTTTTTATGACTTTAATAAATTAAGTGCATGTATTTTTTCAAGTCATCTTATTCTATATAATTGCCTATCATTGTGAAAGATGATCTTGGTTTTAAAAACTAAAAATTGTCAAAGAAAGAAAAACATAAAATAACCTGGGATGATATCTCAATATCCTCAATGTAATTACATCTGCAAAGACCTTTTTTCAAAATAAGGTCACAGTTGCATGCACCAAGTATATCTTTTCCAGGTGCACCATTCAATCTACCACATAAACCAAAAGATAAAATAAAATATGAAACTAAAAAAAAAACCATTTTGTTTTATAGCTAGTGAAAATTAAAAATGTTTTTACAAACTTGGAAAAAGACTAATTATTATGTAGCCATGACAATGAGTAGCATTTAGGATTGGTTATAAATGTATTTAATCAGTCAACAACAGCTAGCTTCAGTAAACATGCTTTTATAAGCCAGTCAATTAATTGTAGCCTCTGATTCCTGGAAGTCAGCCAATCAGGAACAAACTCGTACCAATAAACATGCCTTTGACTGCCAGCCATTGAATCATATTCTCACGAGTAACCATACTTCTAAAGGTGATGTTAACTTGCTTCTATCTTTGGAAGTTCATGAATTCTTAAACTCCAAGCTCAAAGCCCTATATATGATGAACAGTCTACTCTGCTCAGGGAAGCCAAGTCTGATTAGCATAGACTTCCTGTACTAGAGTTCACAACAAATTCCATTTGTCTTTTTCTTTCTGATACTCAGTGGGAGCCTCATTTTAACACTACATTCATTCTACACCTTTATATATTTTTCACACCCATCTTGGTAATAATGAATTTCTCTTTTCAAAACATTTAATTTTATAGCATTGCATTTATTTATTTATTTATTTTTAGGTGAGGCGACCCTCGGTTGACCTTACAAATTGCAAGGACTTTGTCAGCTTACAATCCCTTATTTTTTTTATTTTGTATGCCTATAGTACCTAGTCTTCCTAGGTGGTCTCCCATCCAAGTACTAACCAGGCCCTATCCTGCTTAGCTTCTGAGGTCAGATGGGATCAGGCTGGATTTAATATTTTTCAACTACCTCTTCCTCTCTATTGATTTTAAATCACATTGCTTTAAAGCTATCTCTTATAAATGGCATATAGATTACTTTTCTTATTCTTATGTTCCATAAAATAAAATGTTTTTTCCAAGAAAAGAATATTTCTATTTTTGTGTTTCATGAAGTGAAAGCTGTCAAATTAGGCTTACTATTTAACATATTTTTTAAATGTTATACTATTAGATATATGAGCTAGGGACATATATTCCCTTATTCTCATTTTCCATGACAGAAATTTTACTTCTAAGATGGAAGAGTTTTTAGTGCAATTAGAGAGAGTAGAAAAAGGTCTGAGAGTGTGTGGCATCTCTGACTTTTCTACAGAACAATCTTTAGGACAGTGTTTTCCTTCTTCTCCTCCAGGGAGAATTCAAGCTGTTCTTGGAAGAGGCCTGAGGAGGGGAGGCCTGATTATAATTGCTTGATTGCCTAAAATAAAAAAAAAAATGTTATAAGATACAGTTGTTGTGTAATTGGACCTGAATAATCAAAATAATATGGTGATGATGATGATGATGATTACTATGACAAAGAAAATAATGCAATGATAAAAATAATTTTATATTCATTTGTTTGAAGGAAAAGTCAACTTTGATTTGCTTTTGGAGTAGTACATCTTCAGTCTTCAGGGAAAAAAAAGCATATATATCTGGGTATCTCCTCACATTGCATTAAGTTAATTTTTGACTTTAAAAATTTAGTACATTTATTTTTTCAAGACATCTTCTTCTATATAATTGCCTATTATGGTGAAAGATGATCTTGGTTTTCAAAACTAAAAATTGTGAAAGAAAAACAATATTTCTAAGCAAAAAATTGTATTATTCCATTTTGAACTTTCTCAATTATATCTTTTATTTATTATAGCTGTTTTCCCAAAGGAATTTCCAAGTTCCTTGAACATAAACTTGCTGAGATTCTCAGAATACAGATCCATTAGTCATTGTATATGGTGCACTTAGAGGTTAAGAATACACTTAGAGGTTCCTGCAGTCTCTCTTGTGTGTATCATCTGCTGACAATAAAACCAAAAGCTGAAAATAGTTTAGAAATGCTGCTGTCTGTTGTACCAAAGGATTAAGGACAATAATATTTATTCTAGAACAAGACCTGAACTGTGAGGTTAATATTGAGAATGATTAAGTAAAACATATATAATTCACGATGACAAGCGCTAATTTTACTAATTCTCCCTTGCCTGCTTTTCCCTCTGCATTCTAATATTTTAGTTATACTGGCCTTCTTTATCATTTATAATATATAGCAATATAGTTTCATTAATAATATCAGGGCATAAAACATAAATTATATTTTTTTCACCCAGAACACACAATTTAAATTATCTTACATGTTTAAAAAAAGATGTAGATTTTATTAATTTGTATTTCTTCTTTTTAAACTCTGATTGTATACATGAATTCTAATTTGGATAGTAATCATGATTCTATCATATTTCAGAACTTATTGTTTGCTATAAGCTTATAAATTTTAGTAATTTTTTTAAATTTAGGAAATGAGAATAAGCGTTACCAGCCTATGTAAGCAAAGAGTCATATTTGTTACTATATTCTTTTCGTGAACAAAAAGTTCAGCTTTGTTCTTGCATGGGGTGGAAGAGTGATAGTGATGTTCTGTTTTCAGGGCCAGATTTTATATTAAACATTTTAATTGTCATCAGTAAAAGGCCTTGAAAAATCAGAAATATTATCTGCTATTTCACAAAGATATTAGAGCACATGGTCAGTCATTCCTTTTGATGTGCCAAGGGAGGAATGGAGTTCAGTTAGTGCTGGTTTTTAATCAGAGAGAAAAATAAGAACATGTAAAAGAGTAACATTGGAAGGACATGGGCAAGGTGGGCCTTTTTGCCCCCAGGAGTCACTTTTAAAAAATTTTTTTTCTTAAATATTTAGTTAAACATTTTCAATTTGTGCTAAAATTTGTTATAAAAAAACTGTCTTTCCATTTCCCATTATTTTTCTATAACACAAGGATAATAAAAATATTTCACTTGTATAATTGCTTTGAGGTTTTAATAATATATGTGTCAAATGCTTAGAAGAGTATATGTGTCACATTTATATCTGTATGCTGTTATATTTACAATTATTATTGTTATTTCTACTCCTACTACTTTGCTATTACTTGGCTTCAGTCTCTGTGCTAGTTTCTGAGATACTGTAAAAAGCACAAGACATCACTTCTCATCTTGAGTTGCTCTTTGACTATGAGAGAGACCTTCTAAATCATTAATACATGTTGTGAGGGTCATCTAGAACCATTGCCATGAAAAGAGAGTAAAGATAGTCACTATAAATTTCATTGAAGAATAAAAACTCCAATGAGGAGACATCATTTGAGCATGATCTTCAAGAATGACTGAAAGGTCTTCATTGAGAGAATGGTATATGCAAATGCATGAAAGTATGAGAAAGCATGACAGAAAGTACAAGAGGCAGTTGATGTAGCTGCAGCATAAAGTTAACGACAGGAAATGAGCTGAGTGTACATCTAATTGATTTCTCAGTGTCAGAAATAAAATTCTAGCTACTTAAGAAAAAAAAAGGATTTTATTAGCAAAATTATAATTGCTAAAATGGCCAGGATTAAAGTTTACATTCTATATGGCCAGCAGCACAGAAACTGGAAGTTATTTATGGATGAGTTTGATCCATTTGAATACTGTTTATTTTTTATTTTTATTTTTATTTTTAATTTATTTGGGTGACATTCATTAATAAAATCATATAGGTTTCAAGTATACAATTCTATAATGCATCATCTGTATATTGCATTGTGTGTTCATCACCCAAAGCCAAATCTCCTTCTGACACCATATGTGTTTAAGACCTGTTTCTAAAGCTTGCTTGGGTGGTCAAAAGAGTTTCCTTGAATGAGTCAAGAATATCATTCCCTGTATGGATAGTTTAGCCCTCTTCTTAGAGCACAAGTCCTCTGAGTCTCCACTGAATACCTCAGGTGAGCACTCATCAGTCTGTGTTCTTGCTAAATGGAATGGAACTATCTTTATTCTCTATGCTCTGGGAATTGTTTGGCTTCTATTCACTAGTTATTCTTTATTAGCTTTGTAGACTTTGATGTTATAAATAACCTTTTACTAAGCAGATTCTAAAAGGGACTTAAAAAAGATTTTTATGGGTATTTTTTTTTTTTCTGTATAGCCTCTTTGTTTCTAAAACTCTGCCCCACATTGCCCATTCACTTCAGCTTCACAATGTTCAATCACCCCTAACTCCAATGTACACGTTCTCAGAGCCTGGAAACTCAGGATATGGATGGGTCTCTCCTACCTTGGTCCATCATCCTAAAGTCTCTTCCAGGAAGAAAATAATGATATTCTAAAGTTCATTTCATTTCTTTTATCTCAGCATTCACAGTTGTCCTTTGCCTTTCAGATCTCTGAACAAATATATTTTGGGTGGGTATTTTTTTCCCATTATTAATAGTTGTTCAGAGGAGAATACACATTTTTTATTGCATTATAGTCTAAAGTAAAACTCTTTAGGAAATATCTTGAATTTTCTTTTACCTTAGGTCTGGCTAACATATCAGAGAGAAGAGAGGCATTTCAAAGCCCATTCAGTTGACCATCTGCTTCATAATTTCATGGAGTGCTCATTAAATTCCAATTCTACCACTCTACCCTAATCTAAGTAAAAATCCCCAGGAAATGGTCTGAAGTATCAGTATTCTCAGTAAATTTTCCCAGCTGATTATTAGGTCAAATAATGATTAGAAACCCGTAGAACTGATCTAGTAAGCCAAGATAAGGTTTATAACATTCCTGTATGTGCCATATGAGATGTATGTAATTATAACAATATCAGAACAATTAACCTAGATTTGAACACTGTCATTGAGGATGCTCTCAATCAGATTGCCAGGAGCCTCTTGACAGGGTTTAGGCTCATTACAGGGTTTAGGTTGCTGTAAAATATCACTTTTGGAAATGTTTTAATATGAAAAAAAAAAACTTTTGCTTCATGAAATTTTCAATCCATTGTGTGGATTCATACTCCTGCAGAACTGAAAGGCATTATGAGGGAGAAGTACATCATGAACCACTATCTGGTTTACATGAGGTGTCCTGAAACTGAGGGTGCCATGACAAGAAAGTGAGAGAAAATGTTAGGTATTGCTGTCAGGTGAATTGGAGAGGTAGAGTAACAAGGAAGGGTGATACTTGAACAAAAGGCAAAGAAAACAATTAGGAGGCTTTGGAAGTCAGACATTATTATGCTTAAATTACTGACTGGATAAGGTTAGAAACTATCAGAAATAACCTTTTTGTTATATCTGGTTCTGAGTAACATTTGCAAGTAATATGCCATTTTAAATTAAATGAGATAGATTAATGTTGAGTGATCTCTTCCTTTTAAGAAGAAAACAGTAAAGAATAATCTTGAGTAGAAGATGAGGAGAATCAGGCTTTTCATTTTCCCCATATTTCCTTATTCAGAGTATTGGTTTATGCCAAAATATGTTTGGGAAATACTTCAGATGACTGCTGCCTGAAACAATGCTTCTCTGTATTTTCTTTTTAAGTGGTTAAATGGCTTTCAGAGTAAAATTGTTGATTAGAAGTGGAAGGCTACAGAGTCAAAGGAAATCATGATGCTACCCACTTTTTCCTTCACCCTTCAGGTTGAAATTGGGTGTTTTTCACCTGTTTATTGTAAGGGCAAGAAGACAGGTCTGTTAGCACAGCCTTTTAGAGCTCTCTGCTGATTATGCTGAGCACTTGAAAACGACTTTGACTTCCACGTAGCCCATTCTTTATTTCCAGGCTTTTGACCTGCTTGGCCCACGCCTGCTTCACATCTATATAACACTGAATGTGCAAAACACTGAATGAGGCAATTTGAGTAAGGTAACGATTGGATTATTACCAAATCACCTTCATGGTAGGGAAAAAACTAAACGTGCCACATTTTCCCTGAGTCGGCAACATAGTTTGAAAAGCAGCATAATTTGAAAGAGTGCACAGAGGGAGGCTTAATGAGGATAACAAAGGTCTATTATAACTTCTTTAGTTTCTCAGGTAAAATAATTTAATTGCTACATATTTAGTTCTGCTTTACCTAATGAGATTATAGGCAAAATAGATATTGCTTTCTCCCACTGCATCTCTCTACTTGGACTAGTCATTCTTTATTTTTGTAATCAAATTTTAATTTAAAAATGGTTTTAGGTAGCTGAAGGAAACTGGACTTTGCGTGGTAAACACACAATAGAATATACAAATGTGAAATTATAGTGTACACCTGAAAATCATATAATTCTATTATTATGTTACCCAATAAACTTAATAAAAATAAATAAAATAATAAATGGTTTTAGATTTATAGAAAAATAGTATATAAAATCTAAAGAGGTCTGTGTATGCTGTGCTCAGTTTACCACATTGTTAATATCTTATTTAAGTATGGTTCACTTGTTATAATTAATGAACCAATATTGATGTTTTATTATTATTAACTAAGTTCCATACTTTCTTTGCTCTTTTTTTTAGTTTTTACCTAACATCCATTTTCTGTCCTAGGATTCTATCCAAGTTACCATATTACATTTGGTTATCATGTATCCTTAGGATCTCTAGACTATGATAGTTTTTCAGACTTTCCTGTTTTTTAATGACTTAGTCATTCTTTTGAATGAATGATTGACTGATCAAGTAAAAACCAAAGGAAATATAAAGGATAAACTGATTTAAAAATATTTGAAATATTCTTGGTTGACCTTTAGTATATTAAAACTTGAATTTTTGAGAACATAGAGACAATGCTCAATACTTGATTTAGGTTCTGAATTGTCACTTAAAAATGGAATTTTTGGTTATTCTGTATGTACCCTTCCAACGGTGGATAAAAGACTTCAAACACTGTTCTTTCTCCTAACATAGGAGTTTGCTGGATCACTACTGTTTATATTGATGATTCAATTCCAAAGCTTGACCTTGAGAGGTAGCGTGTCATTCTGTTTGAGAAAACGTCATTTTTTTTTGTTTTTTTTTTTTTTTTATCAAAACAATCAATTGGTATGATAGTAAGATTCCTATCGAGTGTGTATCTCTCCACCTACTCAGTTGTTGTATCAAACTCTTAAGCCGGAAAAATATCAAAACATGTTAATCAGTACTTCATTAACATTTTATTTTGCATTTAAGGATCTAATATAATGTTGACACCTTAAGTAGAAATGTTTTAAATTAATGTCTGTGTTATGCAGAGTTGTTTGTATTTTAACTTCATTTGCAAATGTAATTAAAGAGGATGTACAGAGAAATTGATGGGTAAAATCAAATAGGGGAAAGGGCATGGAAGAAGGGGAGCTGAGTCAACAACTGTAACTCCACTAAATTCATGGGTTTTTTTCAAGCCAATCAGATGGGAAAAATTTCTGGATACAGATATTGGATCCTGTAATCCTCTTTAATGTTGATATTTCTTTTTTCAAATTGAGAGCTAATATTGTTTAGTCCTTTGGCAAACACTTTTTTTTCTCTAAATCTCCTTCATTATAAACTCGAAATAGGGTTTCACGATCAGTCTCTGTGCCATTCTGTAGTATTGTGGACAGGGTAAAGTTTTAGGCACCAAACAGATCTAGGTTCAGATTCTACTCCAATTATTAGTAGCTGTTGGCTCAATGGCAACCATTGATCCTGTTTAATATCTTAATCCCCAACTTGAAGGAATATGACTATTAACAAAGAAAATATATTGAACAACATATCACATGATAATTCCTCACTAATAACTTTAACTTAAAATAGAAAAATAAATCTAACTTATCCAAATATATCCAAACTAAAATTAGATATTTAGTTTAAACTGAAAAGAAATAACACTTTATTTTCTTTGTCCGCTGTTGATATAAAGGATGTTAGTGTATTGGGCATATGTTCATTTAATCTGTTTTCAAGATGTGCATTGTATACATACAGAAATCCACAATATGGCTTTAAAATTAATTTTCATAAATGTTTGAACAGATTTCCGTTGTCACCAGAAGCATTATCACAAACATAAATGATAACAGTCCCAAGAGAAAAGGCATACACTCCCCTCTGCTTGTATTCACAAAACTCCGGTTTCCATGCGCTCTCTATAAACATATCAGTGTCATTGAAGATTATCTTTTGGTGCCTTTTATTAGCTAGCAAGTTAACTTTTTTCTATTCTCCATCAATTCTCCACCTCCTAACAATTTTCACTTTTCTTTGTTATGTGATATCATTGTGGCAAGAGATGATGAATGACACTCAGAGAAACTGTTCCCTGAAGTATTTTTGGAAAGACCATGTGTTCGGCATAGTTTATGTCAAAAGGTACAAACCACAAATCTAGATTCTCCATATGCTTGAAGGTCAGACGATGGCAATGAACACTAAAGGAGAGACACCTCTTGTCATTGCTCTATTTATGAATCCTCCTTGTGAAAAACTCATTTTAGGATGCTTTTCTGAGAAGAGTTCAGAATCAAAAAGTAGAAGTCATCAGTTTTAAAGTGTTTTTCAGGCTAAGCATAGTATTTGTCCTGTTGGAGAAAGTTGCTTCTAAGTCAGGGCAAGGTTACTTTATGTTTTAAGAGAAAACTTTGAACTGTAGCTTTATCTTAAATGAAATCTTTAATCATTTAATAAATAGCATTATCTAGCTGTAAAATATCCACACCTCATTTTTATTTGCCAGTGGCTGCACCCCCTTCATATTTGCATTATTTTCACAAGAACCCGTCTACAGCATGTTCATGCAGAGTTTCTCTCTTTGTATATATATATTTTTTCAGAAATAGAAAACAAAAATTGAAAGGGAATGACAAAAAAGATTTAATAATGTAATATACCTTTCTTTGATATGTCATGAATCCTGAAAGGTGCTGAATTACATGGCTATCCATTTTATCAGGACTCTGACTCACATTAAACTCTAAAATATTAATTGGTGGAAATAGAAATTTATAATGCCAAGTTGTCTAAAAAATGAAGACTGTGGTCTCCCTGCCAGCCTATTACAACTTTCTGTGGAAACTGCATAATATCTGAGGATCTGGAGATACCAAAAGCAAGCCACCACATTAGACTTCCAGTAGTGAATAATTTTCCACCAACAATGAGAACCTACATGTATGGGAAAGATAGCTGAATATAACGGTATAGGATGTGAGGATAAAAGCTCTCTGTCAAACAGGGGGGAGGAGTATATATAGAGAGAGGGAAGAGGTAGAGAAAGATGTAGGTCAACCTTGAGAGAATGAAACAAATTGCTATTTTTAAAGAGTAAAAATTGTCTTTAGGAGGTTTGCGTCTACCACTTGCCTTCAGAGTTGTAGAGCTTAAATTTCTTTTTTCCTTCCTTCCTTCCTTCCTTCCTTCCTTCCTTCCTTCCTTCCTTCCTTCCTCCCTCCCTCCCTCCCCCCTCCTCCTCCCTTCCTTCCTCCCTTCCCTTCCCTTCCCTTCCTTCCCTTCCCTTCCCTTCCCTTCCCTTCCTTCTTTTTCTTTTTCTTTTCTTTTCTTTTTTTTTTTTGTTGCAATACACATTTCCTCTTACCTTATGCTTTACCAACTTGTTTCCTCACAAACATTTTAGGGTACCAGTCAGTTTATTTTTCCTGGAGTCCTGTTTTAGTATGTACATCAACTTGCATCTGTACTTTTCTTGCTACCCTGTTACATAGAAATTTGCCTCCCACTTGCCTCATCTCTTCCCGAACTTCATTGTCAGTTATCCATTCCTGCTTCCTGCCTTAGCCATGTTTTGAAAAACCAAGTTAACATTGTTTTCACACACACACACACACACACACACACACACACACACACATATTTCACATATACACACACACATATATATATAGATACACACACACATGTTTTTTTTTTTTTTAATACAGCAGGGAAAGGAAAAGACTTAAAGCATTTGTTCACTTTATTTTAAAGGGGTAGGATATGTATCCATGTGGGATGAGAATAAAGGAGAGCATCCTACAAAGTTCAAGAAGCTGACTGAAACTCAGAAGAGCAAGTCTAGTACACCACATAAATCTAGGTAATTCTGATGCAAGATAACTACCTTGCTCTTCTTTATATTTGTTATATAGCTATGTATAGAGCTCAAGTAAAATTTGCACAGCTGCACCTCAAGATCTTTTGAACAAGTCTACCAAGAATATAGACTTTTTTTCTCCTGGACTTAAAATTACCCCATATCCCCTAATCATCCTGAGACAACACTCTACATTTTGCTGCCCTTTTCCCAGTTTTTTTTTTTTTTTGATCGGACTGTTATTACCTTTCTGATATTCTTTCCATCAGTCTATCCATAATTATTGTAAACTTTCTTGTCCAAAGCTGTTCTACTAACACAGATCCTTTTGTGTATGAAATTACACAAGATATAAATTAATACAATCTTGTTTAAAGAAAAATGCAGAAATATATACATAAAAATGAAAGTAGTTCT
The DNA here is from genome assembly GCA_003508835.1 of Eonycteris spelaea. Lineage (NCBI taxonomy): Eukaryota > Metazoa > Chordata > Mammalia > Chiroptera > Pteropodidae > Eonycteris > Eonycteris spelaea. Next base: position 741,603 of record PUFA01000209.1, read on the forward strand.
CCATATAAGTCCACAGTCTCAGAAGAATTCATTGTGAAGAAGAGGGAAATGACAGCACAAAATTCTTATCTTCTCCAGATTTAAGTAGAGCAGTATATTCATTTTTTGTATATACACACATCCCCCCATCATAGTTTCATATTGGATAGTTTCAGTTACCTGTGGTCAACTACAGTCTGATAATATTAAATGAAAATCCTAGAAATAAACAGTTTATAAGTTTTAAATTGCACGCCATTCTAAATGCATGATGAAGCCTCATGCCATCTACTTCTGTCTGACCTGGGAAGTGACTCAACCCTTTGTCCTGTGTCATGCTGCATATGCTACCAGTCATTTGGTAGCCTCTCTGTCATCAGATCAACTGTTGAGGTATCATACTGCTTGTGTTCAAGTAACCCTTGTTTTACTTAATAAAGCCTCTAAAGCACAGGAGTAGTGATGCTGCAATTTGGACAGGCTAAAGAGAAGCCATAAAGTGTATGTATGTATAGGAAAAACAGTAAATATAGAGTTTGGTACTATCTGTGATTTCAGGCATTTACTGGGGGTCTTGGAATGTATCCCCTGCAGACAAAGTTGGAGGATGGCTACAAATGAGATTCCACTTAGACTCCAAAAAAGAGGAGGTATTCAGTTATTAAACATATATAGATACACAATGAGGACAATGATAACAAAACAAAACCACAACTCCCAAGAATAGAACACTGTTATGATAAGATATAAATATGGTTAGGATTTGGACTTAGCTCCACTAGAAACCTGTCATCAAAGCAGAGATGAATGTCTGAAATCCCTAAAATCATCCAGAGAGGGTTCATTCAGGTACTGATGTCAGAACCAGGTCACACAAAAGGGATGATGCTCAAAGTTAAGCAGCAGCTGTGCAAACCAATTAGTGACCTGACTGTCCTAGACACAAGATGCAGGATGGTTTTTAAAAAACTGGGAAAATAGGAACTGGGCCAGCAATGTGCAGAAACTGAATGAGCAGGACAAATGAAGCAGAGAAATAGATATGTCACTGGTAACAAGGAAGAACACTTGACAAGGGAGGCAGAGCATTGCCTTGGGCTCTGGACTTTTTGTGTGGTTTCTGTCATGGGAGGAATCAGTTCTAGCCTGACTAGTCTTGGATGAGAATAATTGGGAAAACTATTTGGGGTTGTGTGGGTATGGGCAGAGGCAGAGAGGGTTTGACAGCCAACAGATCACACTATTTTGACAAAAATGACCAATATGAGGCTCTCACAAAGTAGCATTTTCCTAAACTTTTCATACTTATCTTGATCCAGGTCTGAACTGCCACACACTTGAAAACAGATAATGCTTAAGCTGTCACAGAATTCTTTAAGCTTATGTATCTATAGATGCCTCTTTGATAATTTTTGCATATTCATTTATGTATTGCTAATAACCCTCTAAGGTAGATTATATGTGTAGTATCCTTATTTCCCAAATATGGAAAATAAAGCTCAGAAATATTGTCTTCCCTAACATGACACAGTGATAGAACTAGGATTCAAGTGCAGAATTCAGGCAGAAGAGCAAGTGCAAAAGCAATACAAAAAAGCTTGAATTTTCAAGGAACAAAAAGGAAGGCCATGCCGTGCAGAGGGAGTGTAGGATGGGTGGAATACTAGGTGACCAGACACTGCTCTTTCTTTAAAAAACTCCATGTAATTTGACGTTTACTTAATTTTGCTTTTAGATCCCTACATTTGAGAACTTGATCAACAACAGATTTTCACAGCTTTAGATGAGCAAAATGAGTCCTCTGCTTGTTAATGTCATGTTTATACTATTTTCTCTTGTGTCCCTCCAAAAAGTACTATTTTATAGTTAATTTCCAAAGAACTTTATTCTTGATTTCACTTTTACATAATTTCCTTGAAAGCTTAAGTTCACTCATCTTAAATTAGCTTATTTCAAACTTGACATTATTTCTAAATTATTTTGTTACAGCAGCCCCTTTTCTGTGATAGCATTATTGTTCTATTTCAGGAGATCATTTTTTTTTAATGTTTTCCCTTCAATCTTTTCTACCATCTAATCTTGACTTTTTTCTTCTTAAATATTTTTGTGTCACCAATTCATCCAATTTCAGTTACATGGCTTATTTATTTCTTATCATTCTTTTAAGGCTGATTGTGAAAATTTGGCTTCTAACTCTGCCTTGTATTTAGTCTTTCTGCCTTAAACATTCCCTTCTCTTCCAAGCTCATCCTGTATTTTTCTGCCAGAATCATCTTGCCTAGCAATCAGTTGCTCCAGTACTATATATGCTTATATCAACACTCTGAACGCAAATGTTATCATTAATATCCCTTGACCCTTGATACTAGTACTATTAAGTTGTGCTACATATGATTCATCATTATCTGTTGTGATACTGAGATTGCTTGTGTGTAAAAATAGAGGTAGATATGTTTACATTATATATGCTCATTTTAAGGATTGAGATGATCTGCTTGAAGATACTTTATAAACAATAATTCTGCAAAGAGCATAGTTATTATCGAGGGTTTGAAATAGGTTAATCTTTTAAGACAGGTATTATTGCTTATTACCTTAGCATCTATCCTTTCCCCTCCCTACCCATCTGCACAATTTCCCGAGGTGACAGAGCCTATCTCTATCTCTAGAGACAGAAAACCCCTGGTCCATTCTTTCCCAGATTCCTTGCAGCCAGAGCATGTGCATATGATACAGTCCTGTCCAGTAGAAAATCTGCAAAAGGAATGAATTTCTGGAAAGGGTTTTTCTTTCTCAACAAAAATGCAAAGATAATATGACCCCCCCCCCTTTTTTTTGTCTTAAGATGGTGTTGTGTTAGGATGTCATACCTAGGGCTGTGGTACTCATCTTGCAAAAAAGAGTGAGGGAATAGAATGGAACAAATGGAACTAGATCTCCAAAGGTATTTATTAGCTATTATCAACCCTCCTACTGCCCTGTGTGACTTCTTTTTTAAAGTTAATTAATTAATTCAAAGGAATAATTTTAAATTTTAAAATTAATTAATATTTATTTTTACACATACAGCACCTGGTCTTCCTAGGTATTTATTTATTTAATTGAAGAAATTATTTAAATTCCACCCCCCCACTGTCTACCTCCTCCCTACCTACTACCCCCTTCCCCCTACCCTCTTGTAACTATTAGCCTATTGTCCATGTCCATGAGTCTCTGTTTGTCCTGTTTGTTGCTTTTAGATTTATATCCTACATGTAAGTGATATCATGTGCTTTTCAACTTTTCTGTCTGGCTTATTTCACTTAGTATGATTATTTCAAGGTCCATCCATATCATTGCAAATGGCAGTATTTCATCTCTTCTTATGGCTGAATACTATTCCATTCTATGAGACTTATTTTAACATAGGAAATGTGTCCTCACAGGTTTTAACACTTAAATAAATATCCTGTTCCTTGCAGTTGAAAACTTTCTGGTACGTATTTCTACTGCATTCTTTGTAGTGCCCACCACTGTTTTATGCATTTAATAATTTAATTGCTTCATTAGTAATTATATTATTCTCTAAGATGTTTCTTTGTGAAATTATGGAACAACTGCATTCTCCTTGGACAAACCAAAAGAGGAGTCATAGAACATGAACAAGTATTAACACATTAATAATTATGTTCGTTAGAAGAACTCCATGTGACTAAGGCTTGAATAAACAAGATTTAAAATTACAGCATTTATGCTATAGGCAATAAAGAACTTCAATAAAATCTAAAACTGTGATCTAATACCATGCTTCCCATGACACAATAAGAAAGTAAAATTCCATACTCCATGCCTAAGCCCTCCTCATTCCCTTATTATTAATATTAATATTCTTTTTCCTATTTGTTTTCCCTCCTGTTGGAGTGTCACTGTATTATAAGTTAAATTCAGAAACAATGATCTGAAATATTTTTAAAAATACTGTAACACCTGAGTGAATAATAGCTCATGATGTTCCTGAAGAACAGCCCTTAGAAAATTTAGTGCCTATTTTTATAAACTTGCATCATAGTCTATGACCTTCGTAAAAATAGCATCAAATATATTTTAACAGGTAGGAAATCATTTCTAAAGCACTACTTTTTGATATTTTACAGGCCTGCTTTTTAGCACTCAGCAAAGTGTAAAATTGTTGTTATTGTTGTTTGACTATTTGATAAAAGAACTTCTCATATGATTGTACTAAAATTTGGTTAAGTTGCTGGTAGAAAAGCTGATTCCGTGGCTCAAATAATTTTATAAACCATAAAACTTCTTATGAGCATAGAAGTTTTCTGCATTATCTGGCCAAACTGAAGTTTCAATTTGCAAACACAGCTGGAAACCTCTGAAAGCAACTTCCAGATGTCATGACAGAGCTGCTGCTTCCAGATTTTGAACAGCTCCTGTCAAAATGACAACAGGAAACAGACTCTGTGCCTATGGGAAATTGAGTCTGTCTCTTATCTCATAGCTGCCAATTTCAGTAATTTCATAATCCAGGACAGGGGCTTATAATTATCTAACTCTACTTTGTGATCATACTGGGTTTTAGAGATTCTGCTGAATCTCTTTAGTGCAGTGACTCTCTTACTCTAAGTATAAACATAATTTGAGAAACTCCTTTGCATGTAATTGGGACTCAACTTCAGAGATTTGAATAAGTACATTGGAGATAAAACCCAGGGGTCTGAACTTTTAAAAAAATTTTCACTAATAAACTTTATTTTTAGAGTACTATTAGGATCCTAGCAAAATTGAGAGAAAGATACAGAGATTTCTTATTATAACCTCTGTCTTCACACACTTAGGATCTTCCCAACTAGGAGTATTCTGTACTAGAGTGGTACATTCATTATAATCACTGGGCCTACATTGATCCATCATTAATACCCAAAGTTCATAGTTTACAATAAGCCTCACTCTTGGTATTGTGTGGTCCATGAGTTTGGACAAATGTATAATGACATATATCCATGATACAGAATATTTTTACTGCCCTAAAAATCCTCTGTATGCCACCTACTCATTCTTTCCACCTTGCCCCTGTACAACCACTGCTCTTTTTAATGTCTCTATAGTTTTGCCTTTTCCAAAATGCCATACAGTTGCAATTGTATAGTGTGTAGTTTTCAGATTGGCTTTTAAAAAATTTAGTTACATGCATTTAAGTTTCCACCATGTCTTTTTGTGGTTTGTTATCTCATTTATTTTTAATGCTTTGTCAAATATCAGTTGACCATACTATGTGTGTTTATTTCTGGACTTTTTTTCTCCATTGATCTATTTGTCTATTTTCTACACATCCCATGCTGTCTTCATTACTGTATCTGTACAGTAAGTCTTGTAATTGGGCAATATCAGTCCTCCAACTTTGTTCTTTTCTCTCAATATTGAGTTGGCTGTCCTGGATCTTTTTGCCTCTCCATATAAACTTTAGAATCATTTTATTGATATCTACACTATAACTTACTGGAATTTTCATTGGGGTTAATTAATAACATAAATGGAAGTCTGTTTTTAATTTCAAATTCCATTTGTTCTTTGTTGGTATACAGAAAAGCAATTGACTTTTGTAAACTAACTTTGTATCCTTCAGCCTTGCAGCCTTGCTGTAATTACTAATTAGTTCCAAGGGTTTTTTGTTTTGCTTTTTTTTTTGCCAATTCTTTCAGATTTTCAACATAATTCAGTGGTCCCCAACTTTTTTGGCACCAAGGACTGGTGCTTCTATGAGAATAATGCCTGATGTTCTGCAGTGGAGCTGAAGTGGTGATGCTAGTGCTGGGGAGCGGCTGCAAATACAAATGAAGTTTTGCTCACTTTATTACCACTCACCTCCTGCTGTGGGCCTGGTTCCTAACAGGCCACAGATTGGTACCAGTCTGCAGCCCAGGGTTGGGGACCCCTAACATAGATGATCATGTCATCTGTGAACAAAAATGATTTTATTTCTTCCCTCCCATTCTATATACCTTTCTTGTTCCTTTTTTGTCTTATTGCATTAGCTAGGGCTTGCAGTATGAGGTTGAAAAGCAATAGTGAGAAAAGACATCCTTGCATTGTTCCTGATTTTAGTGGGAATGTTTGTTTTCCTCTATAAAGTATGGTTTTAGCTCTAGGTTTTTATAGATGTCCTTTATCAAATAAAAGTTCCTGTCTATTCCTAGTTTGCTTAGGGTTTTTAATCATGGATGGATTTGGGAATTTGTAAAATGTTTTTTTTTCTGCATTTATTGATATGATCATGGGATTTTTCTTCAACTTGCTGAGATGATAGATTACATGAATTGATTTTTTTCTGGGATAAATCCCACATGGTCATGGCATATAATTATTTTATACATTTGTGGATTATATTTGATAATATGTTGAAGATTTTTGCAACTATGTGCATAAGAGATATTAATCTATCGTATTCTTATTAATTTTACTGTTTGATTTGGGATTAGGGTAATGTTGGTCTCATTGAATGAGTTAGGAAGTATTCCCTTTGTTCTGTCTTCTGGATGAGATTGTAGAGAATTGGCATAATTTTTTCCCTTAAATATTTGGTAGAATTTGCCAGTAAACCCATAGGGGTCTAATGTTTTCTATTTAGGAAGGTTTAATGATTGGTTCAATTTATTTACTGGATCCAGACCTATCCGAATTGTTTATATCTTCTTGTGTAAATTTTAACAGATTATGTTTTTCAGAAAATTGGTCCATTTCATCTAAATTATAAAATGTGTGGGCACAGTCATTCATAGTATTCCTTTATTATCCTTTTAAAGTCCATAGACTTCAATTAAATTCAGTTGATTAACGGTGCTCTTGAGTTCAGTTATGTCCTTCCTGAGCCTCTACCTGTTGGACCTGTCCATTTGTGATAGAACGGTGTCACAGTCTCTGATAGTGGGATCATCTGTTTCTCTTTGCAATCCTATTTTATTTTGCCTCACAGCATTTTTTGCTCTTTTGTTAGGCATAAACATATTATTGACTGTGATATCTTCTTGGATTATTGATCCCTTTATCATTATGTAATGCCTCTCTTTATCCCTGATAACATTCCTTGCTCTGTCATCTGCTCTGTCTGAAATTATTATAGCTACTCCTACTTTTTTTTTTTAATTTAGTTTCAGGTATACAATACATCGGTTAGAATTCTATATAGTTCATAAAATGATCCTCCCGATTGCACACTTCCTCCCCTGACCTCCACTTAGTCAACATATTAATGCTAACTACATTCCCTATGCCGTGCTCCCCATCCCTGTGACCATCCGCCAGCTATTAATTTGTACTTCTTCAGCCCTTCACCCCATTCTCCTAGCTCCCCAAACTCACCTCCCCTCTGTCTGACACCAAATTGTCCACTATATTTGTGTGTCTGTTTTTGATTAGTTTGTTCTTTTTATTCCTTAGATTCCACATATAAGTGAAATTATATAGTGTTTATCTTTCTCTGTCTGACTTAAATGACTACTAGGTCATCAAAGCAAGATCTTTTTCCATCCTCTTCCTTTTCATATGTAGGAGTCTTGTTTCTTATCCTTTCAGCCACTCTATCTTTTGGTTGGAACACTTAATTCTTTTCCATTTAAGGTACTTATTGATAGGAATGTAGTTGTTACCATTCTTTATTCCTGTTTTTGATACATGTTTTTTCTTCTTAAAGAAGTCCCCCAACATTTCCTGTAATACTGGCTTGGTGGTGATAAATTCCTTTAGCTTATTTTTTCTGGAAGCTCTTTATCTGTCCTTCAACTCTAAATGATAGCTTTGCTGGATAAATTATTCTTGGTTATAGATCCTGGGTCTTCATCTGTTGAATATTTTTTGCCAAGCCCTTCTGTCCTGCATAGTTTCTTTTGAGAAATCAGCTGCCAGTCTTATGGGTTTCCCTTATATAATTATTGTTTTTCTCTTGCTGCTTTTAATATTCTTTTTTGTATTTAACTTTGGCATTTTAATTATGATGTGTCTTGGTGTGGGCCTCTTTGGATCCCTGATTTTTGGAATTCTCTGAGCTTCCTGGGGTTTTATGTCCATTTCCTTCACCAGGTTAGGGAAGTTTTCCATCATTATTTCTTCAAACAGCTGTTCAACATCTTGATTTTCTTCAGTTACACAATCAGATGAATATTTGAGCCTTAATAGTGTCCCATATGCTCCTTAAATTATTTTTTATAGTCTTGGCATCTTTTTTTCTGCCATTCTGATTGAGTCCTGATTGGCTTTCTGTCCTCTAGATAGGCATTTGATCCTTTTCTTCATTTGTTTATTCCTTTGTTTATTCCATTTAATATACTTCTCATCTCAGATAATGTGTTCTTCATTTCAGACTGGTTCCCTTTTATAATTTCCATTTCCATTTTTATGTTTTTTTTATCTCTTTGTTAAGTTCTCACTGAATTTATCTATACTTCTCAAAAGTTCATTGAGCATCTTTATAACCAGTGTTTTGAACTCTGCATCTGTTAGATTAATTAACTTACATTATTAGACTCTTTATGGATCTCTATTCAGTTCTCTCATGGTTTCTGCTTCTTTGTCTTCCATTTTGGCTGCCTTTCCATCTGTTTCTATGTACTAAGCAAAGCTCCTGTCTCCCGGTCTTATTAGTGTGGATTTGTGAAGTAGGTGTCCAGTGGCATAATCCTGAGAGGGGTTCAGCTGCAGGCCAAACTTAGCCCAAGCCTCTACCCCTCCAGGGCCATCTATTAAGATTCATCAAGCAATCCACAGATGTTGTGCTTATTTGTCCCAAAAGGCTACACCAGAAACCGAGGCCAGTTGCCTCTAGTGTGAGTCGAGGTGCTGCTCAGCAAGGAGCACCTGACTTGCTGAGGCAATACCAGGATATGTCTTGGGCGGGGCCACGAGTTGGGGGAGGTGGAGTTTCAGTGAATCCTCTGGGTAGAGCAACCTCTGTTATCCAGTTTGATGACATCACAGCTATGGGGCTATGGCAGCACTGTGTCCACACACTGAGAAGGGGAGGGCTCAACAGAGAACAATGGATATTGCAAGCATTTCTGTACAGAGCAAGTCTCACTTCAGCCCTCACTCTGACAACGTCTCCCTGTAAGTCCATGGTGCCCCCTGCACTCAGGTGAATTGACACTGGTACTCAGAGTAAGCAGATCAATAACCTCAAAAATCGCTTTTAGATGCAGCCCCTTTAAGAGGTTTTTACTTCTGCCACAGCCTCTGTCTCACTCAGCCTCTTGGGACCTGACAGCCCTGTGTCCTTGCCCTGTCCTACCTTCTGCCATTGCAGGGTGATTTCCTGGAATTTTCCCTAGTTGTATGGTTTGTTCATCTAGAGCCCAGGTGATTTTTCCTTGCTGCTGCTCCTTGTTTCCATCACAACTTTGATTTGATCACCAGAGGGATGAACAGAGCCTCTATCATCTACACCATTTTTTCTCTCTTCCTACTTTCTTTTGAATAATGTTAGCATCTTATATTTTTATCCTTCACTTCACTTTCAATCTATGTGTCTATATTTAAAGTCCGTTTCTTGGAGATGACACATAGTTGTTGTTTTTTTTTTTTTTTGTTTTTTTTTTTTGCTCTGATAGTCTTTGGCTTTTACTTGGTGTATTTAAATCACTGAATTTTAAGGTGATTATCAATATCATTGTATTAATATTAACCATAATTTTTTACTTCTCTATTTGTTGTCTTTGTTTTTTGCTCTTGCTTTTTGTCTTAAACACCTTTTCTGCCTTTTGAAGTTTTAATTTAGTATTTTTGTATGATTTCATTTTTCTCTCCTTAACATATCAATTATACTTCTTTGTTTACTTTTTTTAGTGGTTGCACTAAAGTTTACAAAATTTATTTACAAATAATTCAGTTCTACTTTTAAATAACAGTACATCACTTCCTAGATCAGGCATGTAATTTATAATAAACTATTTCTAATTCTTCCCTCCTACCTTTTATATCATTGATGTCATTCATCATTTATATGTAAGCACACATGAGCACACATAAAAGCATATATAATCAAATATTTTGAACTGCAGTATTTTGAACTGATATTTGTTATATCATTTAAGAATAAGAAAAATAAAACTTTAAAAATTTACCTTCATTTATTCTTTCTGCAGTGCTCTTACTTTCTTTAGGTAGTTCTGAGTTTCTGACCTACATAATTTTAATTTTCTATAAACAACTTTTTGTTTTATATTTTTTGCATGCCAAGATCTATTTGCAAAAATTCCTCTATTTTTGTTTACCTAAAAATGTCTTTATTGACCCTTTTTATGAATGATTTTGCAGAATACAAAATTCTATCTTGATGTCTTTTTTCTTTCAACAATTTAAATATTTCACTCTATTCTCTTTTTTCTTGCATGGTTTCCAAGTAGAAGTCATATGTTTCCACCTCTTACAGGTTAGAATTTTTTCCCCTGACTTCTTTCAAGACTTTATCTCTTAATTTTTTTTTTTTTTTTGCTTTTTTGTTTTTAATTTTAAATATCTGTGCATAGATCTTTGGCATTTGTTCTGCTTGGTGTTCTCTGAGCTTTCTGGATTTGTGGATTGTTCTGACATTAATTTGGAGAAATTCTCAGTTATTGTTTCAGATACTGCTTCTGTTCCTTCCTCTCATTCTTGTCCTTCTCGTATTATGTGATTTTTATTCTTCATTCTGTTGTCATGATGTGTTGCATTAATTAATTTTTCTATGTTGAACTCATCTTGCATCCCAGGGTTGAATCTCACTTGACCATGGTGCATAATTCTTTTAATGTACTGTTGAATTTGGTTTGTTAGTATTTTATTGACAGTTTTGCATGAATGTTCATTGGGATATTTGCCTGTAGTTTTATTCTTGTGGTGTCCTTATCTGGCTTTCATATTAGAATAATGCTGATCTTGTAAAAATAAACTTGGAAGTGTTTCTTCCTCTCAGTATTTTGGAGGATTTGAGAGGATTGAGGTTAATTCTTCCCCCAGATTTTTGAGAAGCAATTACATATAACATTATGTAAGTTTAAGGTATATAATGTAATAATTTCATACTTGTATATATTTCAAAGTATTATCACAATAAGGTTAATTAATATATCTATCACTTCACATAATTCTCATTTTAGTCTTTGTGGTGACATATTTAAGATCTCCATTCTGAGAAATCTTCAAGTATATAATCTAATATTGTTAATTATAGTCACCGTGCTCTACATTAGATCTCCAGAGTTTATTTTTATTATAACTGGAAGTTTGTACCCTTGGCTAACATGTCCCCAATTCCTCTACCTCCAGTCCCGGGCAACCATCATTCTACTATCTGCCTCTATGAGTTCAACTTTTTAAAAATTTCTCAAGTAAATGATGTGATACAATATTTTTCTTTCTATGTCTGACTTTTCCATTTTACATATTGTAGTTGAGGCCCATCTAGGTTTTCCAAAATGGCAGAGTCTACATTTTTATGGTTGAATTATATATACTTTTACATCTTTCCTCTCACATTTGATGCTATTGGTGTCATAATTTACATCTTCTTACATTGTATATTATTAATATATTTTTATAGTTATAGTTATTTTTAATACTTTTGTCTTTTACATTTCACATTATGTTTAAAAGTGATCTTTCCACTACTGTTATAGTACTGCAGTATTCTGTATTTGTCTATGTATTTACCTTTACCATTAAGTTTCATATTTTCATGTGATTTTCTATAGTTATTTAGTGTTCTGTGTTTAAACTTGAAGAATCCCCGTCAGCAGTTTTTGTAAGATAAGTCTAGTAGTGATAAACTCCCCCTGTTTTCTTTGTCTTGGTAAGTTTCTTTCATTCATTTTTGAAGGACTCTTTCGCCAGCTATATTCTTGCTTGGTACTTTTATTTTTCTCTCAGCACTTAAAAAATTTCCTCCCAATCCATTCTGAATTGTAAAGTTTCTGCTGAGAAATTCACTGATAGTCTTAAAAAGATTCCCTCATAGATGAAAAGTCACTTTCCTTTTGCCTGAGTTCAAAATTCCTGTCTTCAACATTCACAATCTATTGTGTGTTTGAGTGTGGATTTTTTTGGTTCTTCATATCTGCAGTTCTGGGCTTTTAGACCTGGATGTCCATTTTCTTTTTAGATTTGAAAATTTCAGCCATTATTTCTTTGAATAAGCGTTCTGCCTTTTACTTCCTCTGTTTTCCTTCTGAGACTCCCATATTGCATATATTGGTCTGTTTTATGATATCCCAAAAGTCCTTTAAAGTTTCTTCACTCTTTTTCATCTTTTTTCTTTGTGAACTTCTAATGGGAAATTTTCAGTGACTTGTCTTTGAGTTTGCTGATCATTTCTTCTGCTTGATTTCATCTGCTATAGAGACCCTCTAGTGATTTTTTCTTTTCCCCCGCAATTTAATTATTTTATTCTTCAGCTCCAATATGTCTGTTTGGTGTGTGTGTGTGTGGGGTGTGTGTGTGTGTGTGTGTGTAATTTTTTTTTCCATTCTATCTCTTGTTAAAATTTTCACTGTGTTTATGCATTGTTCTCTTGACCTCTTTGACCATCCTTGTGATTATTTGAATTCTCTGTCAGGTAAATCATATACCTTCATCTCATTAGTGTCATTTTCTGGAGATTTAGCTTGTTCTTTTGTTTGGGACATAATTCTTGTTTTCTCATTTTCCTTAACTCTTTGTGTTGGTATCTTAGCATTAGAGAAAACGGCCACCTCTCCCAGTTTTTATGAGATACTCTCGTACAGTAAAAGACCCTCAACAATTAGCCTAGACAAATATTCCAAGGCTTCTCAAACTTTCATACTAGTGCAAACCACCATATTTGGTTATTAACATCCCCAGGCATCTAAGATATGTTGAGTCCTTTCATTGCTTCATGATGGGTGATACAGAAGCCAGTCCCTTTGATAGCCACAGAAATATTGGCATATCGGACATGTGGGCCAACTCTTGCCCTCTCCACAGAGAAGTTGAGATGTCAGGGTGTCACATTGCACTGATCTGTAGAGAAAGGCTGTAGTGATTTCTTGCTTGATGTGTTTATTCTCACTGGCCCCCATGCATTGGGGGTATGCCAATGATATATAAACTGAAAAAGTTGATACAGAAGCTAATCCCTTGTGTAGTCTTTGGAAAAGTTAAAACATTGGATACACAAGCCAATAGTGGCTTAGCAAAATGTGCACACAGACATCATGCCTTTATAACTGGTCAAGACAGCAACTTATCAAATATTATAAAAATTGGAATGGAGACAAAGTAGAGACCCAAACTGCATATTGTTATAATATGCTGGGACCCTAATAGGTGATCAATAAATGACAATGAATTTACAAACTTATTTAAACCACATATCACATTGTATAAAATTAGTTTTGATTTTGGTTCACATAGTCACAGCATTGGTGCTGAAGAGCTTACCTCTATACTCTTTGGTTTACACACCGTTGGGGGCAAGACTACTGATAATTGGGCATATTAATCTTTTTGTGACAGGCTGCTGCTATTATTTAACACTCATCTTCAAGGAATCATTCACAATGGATGAACAGTCTCTCATTAGAGAGATGTGATAAATATATTGTGAGGTATATAATTTTCTTGGAAATAATTTTTAAATAGATGTAAACTGCTCATGGTCTAATGAAAAGATTCTAAATCATCCTGGAAAGACCTCTAATGATAATTTCATCTTAAGGAAAGGAAGTTTGGAAAAGATATGATGGCTAATTCAAGAAGCATGTAATTTAGACCCTTCCATGTTCATCATTAGCTTCATAACATCAAGCAAGTTCTTGCTGTTTTGAGGTTACGTTTTTCTCATTCGAAAATTAGAGAACTAATGGTAGTGTTTATAGGTATCATCACAGACTGAAGTGATAAATGGTTTGGACAGTGGATAATATCTGTGATGCCTAAGGAGATTTTTATTTTCAACTCTCACTTATACTGTTGTGAGCAATGCATTATTAGACATAAGAAAAAGACATTTGATTCTTTGGTACTCATTTGGTATTAATAACATACTACTATGATAAGCAAGAATCTAAAATCTGAGAAAGTACTGACTCCTCCTGTTCCATTTTCTCCCATAGCAAAGTGCACAGGTAGAGGATCTGGTGATCATTGTACAGTTGTGGGTTATCTCACTGTTGAGCCAGTCCTGATCAAAAGGCTCCAGACAATTTTCCCTACTGAGAGGTAGAGAGTGGTCTGGAGCCGGGGGGATTAAGAGGAGGAAAGGACTGAGCATCCAGTCAGAGTAGAGAAAGGCATCATAAAGTTTACCCTCCTCCCAGCCACCTAGCAAGGAGGCCTAATAGAGGTACCTGAAAAAGACCTCTATCCAAGGTCTCGATTTGGAGCTTTAGGAATAAAGACACGAGGGCTGAGCCTTTTGCAAAGAGCTTAAAGGGTTAGAGGGCACTGAATCTTTGACAGTAAATTCTTTCAGAGACTGCAGTGCACTGTCTGTGTACCAGGTTGCTGTGGATGGACCTATGAGGTAAAGCCTTTGTAATTGCTTATAATCAGGCCAGAAAATCACAGATATAGATTTCTATCAGATGTGGGCTCCTTAAATATTCCAACAAGGACAAGAAAAGTTGAGGAGGGGCATTGGAAGTAATTAAGAGAAAGAAGTATAATTTTTTCTGAAGTGCTAATAAAGCACTTAAATCATATCTCCATGTTTCTATGACATGATCAGCAACTTAGAAAAAGCTAATTAATTACTATTTACTCTTTAAAATTTTATTTTATTCATTAATTATTGTTAACTCTGTTCTTAAAAAAACATCTGTAATATACAGATGTCAATAAGGAAGGTAAATAATTAGGTAGAATCATGCAGATAGGAAACTGATCAAATTATCAATTTCTTTGGGGGAAAGGATAAGACACTGTTAATTTACAGCATATTAAATGATCCAAGACAAGTTATTCTGGCATTTCATTTTAATGCATTACCAAGAAAGATACTAGGGATAGGGTTGTCATTGATTCTCCATTTATTTCTGTATAGTTTTCTTAGAAAGGAGCACAAAATATCATGGTTCTGACAACAAAATTTTATCTCCCTCCTTTTTTTAAAGGTCAGGTACTCTGCAGCAACCATGAGTAGAAAAATGACAATTCCAGTTTGGATTTCTGGCATAATTTATGTCCTGTAAATTCTACAGAAATGGGTAGTTTAAAAAAAAATCAGTGATTAAGTAATTAATTTTATTTGAGTTCTCTTTTATTGAATAGCATTATGAAATTTAATTTTCTAGCATATAAATATGTTTATATTCTCCCCTTGGTAAGGAAAATACTTACATACAATGACCCTAGAACTTCCTGATGACTGTAGATTCAGACCTGTATTGGAAGACTTTGGACTCTGTCTCTGAGACAGGATCTGGGGCAATACAGCTAAGTGTGGATTCCCAAGGGCTTAATCATAAATATCACCAAAGCCAATGTGCTTCCTACTTCATCACTACCAAGATGGCCCTCAGCTTGATTAAACTTCAGACAGGTTTCTTCCTGACTATTAGCAATTTTCTTAGAACATTAACTTTAGAAAATTTGCAATTTTAAATTTTTTCTCTGTCCCCTTAACATGTAAATCTTCTCCCAGACTCTTGTCACTGTTACAACCCAGGAATGTCTTTTTCAGGGATCTGATAGCTATTATATCTTTTGAAATATAATCATCAGGACGATATAACCTTTCTCTCAGTTGTCTCTGTGGGTGGGTAGGAACCTAACTTTCATAAGCACAATTGGCAAACACAGATCCTAATCACATTGACCAAACTCTCCTCTATTAGCTTCAGTATTTTTCCATAAGTTCACCCAAATGCTTAAAAACACCCCTACCATTTGTTTCAGGAGAATTAAATTCAGTCCCTCCTCTATTAAAATAGTCTTGAAAGTCTTTCTTGGCTGTCTAACTCTGTTTAGTGCGATTTTCTTTGCTATCACACTGTACCTGTTTTTCAAGTACACCTTCCTCTGTGGTTAGTTCAGCATAGATCTCCTCTTATTTGCCTATGAACCTTAATTTTAATGACCAAGGGCTTACCATGGTCCAAAAATACATATCCTCATGATTACTTTCATTGGCACAGGAATCCTAATTAAATGGAGATGTGTGATAACCAGTATGACATTCCATAGCTTTTATTGAAGTATAGAAGTGATGCATGCATATAGGTATCTCTATAATCCTTTATTCATTGATGAAGAAATAATATCCAATGAGTGACATACAGAAAGGAAGGAACTGATATTTAACTTACTGAGCACCTAATATGTGCCAGGCATTCACCCCCCCCCCTTTTTTGTGAACGTTCCCATTCCTCAAAATCACTATATGAGATATGTGTTTTAATTATATCACTTTTCAGATGAAGAAACAAAGATGAAAATATGGGAAATGGCAGAATCAGGATTATCACCCAACGGCTGGTTGACTCAAATGCCTTAAGTTCTTTTTCTTTATTCCATGATCATTCCTTTGTCTTCAATTGAGAGACATATCTAATATGGGTATTCTGGTTGGCCACTTATATGCACCAGTCATCATTTATTATTCTTGAGAATAAGAATAAATCCTCACACCCATAATCAGGGCAAAAAGGAAGAAAGCTATTATGATATTCAAATCTTTTTATAACTGCTATATATTTATTTTTAATAGGTTAGTGATATTTTTCTTTCAAAATCAAAGAAGAAATTAAGATGAGGAATAGAGAGGAAATGAAATTGCCATTTGTTAGCAAACATCATACACAGATCCTTTAATTAGAAGAAATTTCTCCTGTATGATCCATAGTATTGGCAAGCAGTCATTTGAAAATTCTGAAGAAAAGGGAAGTAAAATTTGGTTACATTGATTCACTATAGGTGCCTATGATAATTAAGAAAGGATGATAGCCAGAGAACATTTGCATATAAATACCTTCTAAGAATTATTGCTATCTAGTAATATCATTAAAATTTATAGAAAGCACTGGCTGAGGGATCAGATCTTTCCCCTAAGTTAGCATTTATAAATGATAACCTAAAGGTAAGTTGACATCAGGAATATGAGAATCTGACCTAAGCAAAGGATTATATTGAGCTGTGTGTCAGGACAAAAGGTACAATAAAGTTCAGAAATATGGTTGGTTCAGGTCTGGGATTGTAACATAGTACAGCAGCTTAGCTAGACCTGAGATATCATGCATTGGTAAAGAGACATTGCAGTATTCCCTCTTAGAGGTAGAAATAATACATGTACAGTATTTTTTGGATGGACATCAGGTTCCCAAAAGTGATGCCTGTTTTCTTCACACACTATTTCTCTTCTTTCTTGTCAATGATTTTCCCTATGGGTTTTTGTGAAGTGAATATTCTCCCATTATTAGTAGAGTAATCTCTCTATAAATTTTGGGATAGATTCTAGTTGGCTCAAACCAACTATGACCTTTTTCAAGAATGGCTATGTAACTTCTATTCCAATCAAAATAAAACTTCTGATTGGAATGCAAACCAAACCCTTGGTCTAAAGATTTAGGGATTAGAATTACTTGCAGCCAAGCTGTTGGGGGAACAGAGAGTATAGTCCTTGAGTAAGAATGGAGTCAATGCAGAGGGAGTCAAGCCAAGAAATGGATCTATTTAGAGTTCTTTGGTCAGGTTCTATGTGATGTTAAGCTGCTTTATTTTACTTCATTGACATCACTTTCTATTTAAGGCAGTTAGATTTGGGTTTTCTTGGTATGATACTACAAAATTGTTGCTCAGTGCTGGTCCCATAAAAAGCCAGACTACAGAGATTTAAAAAAAAAAAAGAAAAAAAAGTCTACCTATTCAGAGAAAACTCACCTTGAGTGAAGAATATTTCCATCAGGGCAGGGCAGGCTTTGCTGCAGAATTGGCATGTTGGAATGAATAGATATGGCAGTGCTAGGTGGCATTACTGTCCCACTCCCTGTGCACTCCTGAAATCTGAAATTCAATGATCATTGTCAAAATGAGAAGACTATAACACTGCACTGAAAGAGCTAGATGTAAGAAATGAGTCTATTCACAACTGGCTAATGAAGGGAATACCAGAGATGTGAAAGCAGGTTGGTAGTGGAATTGACAGGATCCTATTGGTAGTATGGAAATCTGCAGACCATAGTGGCATGAGCAAGTAGAATAGCCAATGCCTCAGACGAACAGGCACAGAGACAGTGATCCTGCAGACAGCAGCATTTGTGAGACACCCAAAGTGAAGACTCCTAAAAGAATTACCATTATTTAGGGGCGTTAAACTATAGCCCATGCAGGCTATAGTTAAATGGAACTATATATATATATATATATATATATATATATATATATATATATATATATATATATATATATATGTGTATGTATATATGTATATATATACGTGTATGTGTATATCCATATATATACACACACACTACGTATATATGTGTATATATGTACATGTACATATATACACATATATGTACATATATATATAGTTTCATTTAACTATAGCCTACATGAGCTATGTGTGTATATATATATGTATATATACATGTACATATATATACACATATATGTGTGTGTGTGGTGTATATATATATATATATATATAAATACACACATATTTGTTGTTGCTGATGTTGTTGTTTATCCTGGTATAAATATTACAGTTGATAGTTTGGCAAAAATGACTCCACCTAGGGCTGGAAGGTTTGAGTTTCCCTAATAACAGGGAAAAGGATTCTTCCAGCTGGGGCTGAATCTAAGCACATAAGGACATTGCCATTCCTGTATATACATAATTAATAGTCTCTCTGGGACTTGAAAGTGCTTGGAAGGGAAATCCCTTGAAAGAGCAGGATTTGCCATTAATCTAGTGGTGAGGGCATGCACTCTCCAGCTGATGAAGGGGTATGGGATATAATCACTCAGAGTGTCATTACTCAAGATCTTCAGACATGCTCCTTGGTCGTCCTCTCTCCAAGTCCAGGGATTTCAGTCCCTGGTTAGTAGACACTGAAGCTTCAGTTGTAAAATCTTTAAAAGATGCAAATATTAAATGGAGCAAAGGATTGATATTTATTATTGCCAACTGTAGCAGAAGGAAATACAACAGCTTGGCAGCCAGGTAACATAAATTTAATGCCTGAATCTGAATTTTAGGTTTTCTGGTTTCAATTTGTTAATCTTTAAATTTAGAAGCTTGGACACCATATTCACTAAGATGTTCCCCCAAAATAATATGTAAAAATAACCTCAGGCAGTAGCTAATCTTATATTTTATGCTGATTCAGAATCTACATCTAGTCAACCTTATAAAATGTGCTTTTTTTTTTTTTTTTTTTTTTTTTTTTTAAATAAGTCCTCATCAGTAGGTCCTGTTGGAAATCCTACTATTCTGATGGATGTTTCCTTTTTTAAAATTAAAAATTTTTATTTTTCAACTGGAAAAAATGGATGGCTTCTAGAACAGCTGCCTTCTGTATTATAGTTCCATATATTAAACTTAAGTGCTACCCTGGCCCAGGTAGCATATATGCAGAATTACTAGAAAATTTCTGCACTTGTTGAAATGGATCTCATCACTAACGTTTTTTTTTTTTTCTTTTCTCAGCATACTGATTTTCTCATTGTCAAATACGTTTTTAGCCAGACTTCAGTGAAAAGTTGTAAAACCACATTTGAATGAAAAAGTTTATTATATTTGTACAGATTAAATATTAAATAAGAATTGGGTCAAATATTTTTAATGCCTTAAAGTACTTTCCTACAAAATATTTTCCTACAAAATTTTTCTCATTACCCAAAGACTGAGACATTATATAATGTTCTTTGTTCAATGTAGCATTGAAAACTATTAGAGGAAATATTAAAACTAACTAACCAAAGTAATATTTACTACTTCTTCATAATTATTCTTGGCATGATTCTTTTCAGAAAAAAAAATACTGAAAATGTGAAAGTTTTTACCCATTTTAGAATCTAGGAATACAAATTTTACTCTTATAGCCTTGGGTAAATTACTTCATTGCTTATTGGCTCTATTCTCAAACAAAAATGAGAAACTTAATGATTTGTCAAACCCTACATAATGCCAAACTCCTAGTAAAACAATCAATTACCTTTTAGGATTGATCTCAAATCTAGAGGCACTTAAAATACAGAAAGAGAATAAGGTAATTCTCTTTAATCATTTGTATCAGTGTTCATTATCTGCATTTCATGCATCATGATGTTAAATATTCTATATGGGAAAAAAGGTTCTATTATTAACACTTTGGGGAAATATTGTTGATTGTACTCTTTTCTAGTAAGGAGATAATAGCACTTTCAGGGTTTCTGATAAACCCTACAGTGAAAACTCCATTTATCTCTCTTTAACCCAATTTTCCCCAAGTGTATTTGATCTTAAAATCTCTCTCCTCAAATAATACATATTAAAACTCTGTAAAACACATACATAGACACAAACGTAGAATAATCTTTGCAAAATTCTCTAGATAATGCTTGTACTTAATTAAGTCCTTGGGGTTTAAAAAGTTGAATTACATAAAATGTGCTATCTCATAGTTTCTATAAAAACATTGGTTGTATCACCAATACTTCTTGCCTTTTGCCTTTTGTTTAGAGATAGGGGTTTCACAGTATAGTTATGTGCTTTTGATCCTTGTTTTTAACCATAAAATCAATTCAAAGAGTGTTTTTTTTTTCATTACAGAAGAATGAACATTCTAAATATACAATATTGGTGGATCTAAGGTCATTCTAGACTATCATATAGTTTTATTTCCCAGGACGGCAGATTGGCTTAAATATCAAACAATATTTTATTCTCTTTATCTCAACTTTAAACTAGGAAGTTTATGCAGAAAAATGCTATTTACACCATTATTATTTGGTTATAAAGTATAGTCTTTAACATAACTTCAATACAGAAAAATCTCCATTTATTTATGTGATCCAAAAGACATTATATCGTCAATAGAGGATAGGCTGATAATAAATTCTCCACGTTTGAATTTTTCTTCTATTCTCTCTATTTATTGAACTCTGACTTTGAGATAAAAAGTATATTCTTTTTCAGATTGAGTTCGATGATTTCTTTTTCTTTTTTGAGGAAAAGAAAAGTAATTTTATGTTTCTTTACCCTTAAGTTTGGCAACTGCTTCTTTCCTTAAACAGTATTTATCTTATGTTTGATACCCAGCTGCACTCATACTAGAAACTTAGTGAAAACTACTTAGTGATTCTATTTTGAGGTTAGAACTATACAACTAAGATGCTTACCAAATAAACTTTAGGAACTTTTATTATCTCCTCTTTTACAGAAATTATCTTTCCTGATGTATTTGATTAATCAAAAAATCTAAGGGCCAGAAATCTAATTTTTTAAAAATGAGACAAAAGAAAAAATTTTCCAGCTATCGCTAAATATTATAAATCTTTCAAATATCAAATGTATTTCCTTAACTGCTCAGTGAATTCTAATTTGATGGTTTTTACTCTTACTACTTTACTTTAAACAATAACTAATAAATTTGTTTAAGCAACAGTGATAATTAAGTACCTTTTCTGGGTTTTTCAGAAAAAAAAATTAAATGATGTGTTAAATGCTGCTAAAAATATTTCACCTTTAAAACATGGCCTCTGAATTAAAGTGTATAGAAATTTTTCCAATTAACAGCCAGAGCTAGAATGATAAAAAATAAAGCATTTGTAAGAAATTTGATGTTTTCTGCTATTTTATGCAAAATACGTGGTTTATGCTGCAACAACTCAGCTTTTAAAAGGCACCAATAACCTCTTCAGTGAAACCATGATTTTATAAATTTTCATCTCTACCTCCTACCACTGTTCTGTTCTTTTCATCTGATACATTGCTAAAATTTGTATAACTGACAAGTTTTATCTAAAAACTACTTATTTATTCATCTTTTGTAGACATTGAACTTAATATATTTTAAGTGGCAATGCTTTGCTAAATTAATTAGATTGCCATTAAGCTGCATTGTGACACAGTTTTATTATTTAAAAAGAAAATCTTAGTTCATGTATATTGTTGAAGATGTCCCTCTTTGCTCTTGTGATACCCAGGAGGGATATAGGTTGTAACATATGTAAGGGCCATAAGTTTGAAAACTGTTAGTAATTTTCTTCAAAGATATTTCTGGCTTATACCTGAAGGCCAGCTTTAATATCCATAAGGTACTGGGTTCATGAGGTTTTCCAAAACATCATAATTTTAGTGGGCAAAAGAGAACAATTACTTTTCCAAATTGGCTTATCTGCTTTAAAAGAGTTTGCTCAGCCTCTCAGTACTCTATTTGCCCTGGGTTTGTAAACATATGAATGTGGTAAAAATTACTGCAGAATGGATTTTATAACTCAAGCCAAAGTCAGTCCCTGGCCAAGCAGTGAAGTAAGCCAACTTGAATGGAGAAGGTAGCTGGAAAATCAATATAAGTATCAGAACCATGAATATCTGATTAGACCCCAAATTTGACACTTTCATTGTGTGAATTCACTGGGCAATTACTGTAATATGTAAAAACCTTAGCTTACTAATAGGTTGTACTGAGAAAACCTACAGTTTTCCTCCTGTGTGTCTGTCCTTGACTTTCACGCACAACACTTCTGATATTTCCAGTCTGTTGTGTTTTCCCTACACCAAGCAACTCTCTGACCCTAGCTTTGTATCCTACAATTTAGCTCAATTCTGACACTATCTCTAGGTAGATAGTATCAGAGCCCACATTTTAAGGGCTCAGTACCATTAGACTACCCCCCACTTCAGATACCAATAACAAGTAGTGGATCTCCAGGTTACCACAACTTCGTTTTACTTGGCTGCAAAATAGAAGTTCCCATGACCTCCTCTTCCTTGGATTCAATTATTTGCTAGAGCTGATCATAGAGCTCAGGAAAACACTTAATGTTTACCAGTTTATTAAAGGATTTGATAAAGGAGACAGATGAACAGCCATATGAAGAGATACATGTGGCGAGGTCTGGAGGAGGGGAAGTCCTTAGTCCAGAAGCTTCTGTCTCTGTGGCTTTGGGTGTGTATCATCTTCCTAGTGTGGATATGTTCACCAAACTGGGAGCTCTTCCAACTCTCTACTGTTAAGGTTACATAGAAGCTTTCTCATGAAGGCATGATCAGTTACTAACTCCATTTCTAGCCTTCTCCCCTCTCTGGAATATTGAGGATGGGTTAAAAATTTCAAAGTTTTTATCATGGCTTGGTTTCTGATGACCAGCTCTCAACCAGAAGCCTACTTTATTAGAATGAAAGATGTCCTGCTGCTCTTGTCACTTAAGGAATTAAAAGGGTTTTAGGATCTCCTGTGCCAGGAAATCAGAGCAGGCAGACACACACACACACACACACACACACACACACACACACACACACACATGTATATGCATATGTAAAACTATATAGTTTTTTCTCTTATCTCTCATAGATAAATTGGTACTAATAATGCCTACCCCCTTGGGTTGTGTATATTAGCTAAGATAGCTATATAAAATACAATACACTGTGTAAGCTCTAGTCTTTAAGTGAATGTCATTAACTGAAAAAAAAAAAAAGGCATTTCTTAGTTATTTCCTTTATCGTACCTCCCTCATGGATAACTAGGTTATTCAGTTGTTTTGACTGACCCATTAAGGAGATGCCCCTTCTCTCCCTGGACTTCTGATGTTACACAATGATCTGTTCAAATGGATGGTCTATTGCAATAGAGAAAAACATTTTTTTTTTTTTTATCAAAAGAACATGATCAACTGTCAGACTCCCCACCCCCAAGCTTTCATTTTGAGTAAAAGTCCCTGTAGTACCTCCTTTCTCCTCTTAATGTACTTCCTGGTGTTCATTAACTGACACTCTCATTCACCAAATCCTCTCATCCTCCATCTCATCGACCACCTCATCTCCCTTAGGTACTGGACTAAAATACCTTTCTGTCCTGTTACTTCATGTCATTCACTAAATGAGAAGAGTGTTCTCTCTTTCTTCAAACCTCATCTGTATCTCTGAGCCCAATTCTTGCCATTCTGCATCCTTTTTCAAAATTTGTTTTTCACAAATTAATCTCCAGTCTTCTCCCTTAATCCATTATTTCAAAATCTGCTTTTAACTGTATTTTCTAAATTGATTTATTTAATTCATTTTCCAGTAAAAAATGAATGTGTATGTTGGTCTCTTGCTCAGGAAACTTTAATGCTTTCATTCTCTACCTGGACCTAGAGATCTTCTTTCCCCTCTAGTCCCTTCCTGTTTTCTAAAGGGTACTACGTTGGCTCAGGTTTTGATGTGTGTATGTGTGTGAGAGAGAGAGAAGGGGAGGGGAGGCAGAGACAGGTAGGCAGAGACAGAGGGACAGAGACAGAGAGATAGAGAGATTGAGAGAGGGAAAGGGAATGATTTTTGCCCAACACATATGTATTAGTTTAAAAGACCAGTTCTGATAAATATTCTGTGTTTCAAGGCTTTTGTGATGGCTTTGTAATAGAGCAATGGAAGTAACTCTGTTGCTCTGACCAAATATGTAATAGTATTTTAAAATTCATTATACAGTATAAACTATAATTCAATATATTAAAGTTTCTGCTCAGATAAAAAGTAGAATGTCAGCTTCTCTATTTAAAGCTAGATCTCCATAGACTGACTGTCCATCAAATACATGAGGTTCATTATTTTGTTAATTAACTTGTCAATGTAATGTCAATATCACTTGATATTGCATGAATGATGACTCTCTTCCCACATATGTTGATAATTTGGCTGACTTTGGATAACCCTATATGTTATCCAGAATTTCTATAAGGCTATTTTGATGATTCAAAGATAGATGTTCCTTTCAATAAATGTTTAGTTATAATTTAAATAATGTTATCCTTGAGCATCACTATGATAGTCTATTATATAAAAAACATAAGTTTCTTAAAGACTCAGGAAGCATTACCTTTATAATTCAAATTTGTTTATCTCTGTTTGGCTGACTTTGTCACCATCTGTCTGTCAGTTCATCTGGCTTCTCATCTTTTTACTGTCATTGCCTACAATCAACTTTCCTAGGACCATTCAAAGAAAGTACTTTTTCATCTCTCTGAATCTATAGTAAATATATTCCGAAATCTACTAAGAGGTATGTATTCATTGTATGTTAGAAAACGGAATCTTATTAATCTAATAGTGGGTTCTACACCATTATATGAGTCCGAATCCAGAAACTACAGGGAAACAATTCAGAGGCTGACACTTTTATCACAGGGATAGTTTTCTTCCATGACCATGGATTTAGATAGAAGTTATGATAAATCAAACAGAGGCTTGGCTCAACTTTTTTTGTGTGAAAAAAAAAACCCTGCCATATAAATTAAAAAGTTGAAATACTAGGTTATAGATACTAAAATTATTTCTTCACTATTGAATCAGTATGCTTTTTAAAGTTTTAAAATTCTTTAAAACAATTTATTGGCACACCTTGCTATTTTTGAATCTCCACCTAATATTCAAAAGCAATCAGAATCAATAAATCCACAAACCTTTATTCAGAATGCAACATCAGCAGGGCTATTCAACAGGGATATTAGACTCCCTGGAGAACTTTTTAAAAATACCTATTAATAAATTTTGTCAAATCAATTTAAAAATTTTTGGTTTAGATCTACACATTAGTTGTTTCTGCTATTGTTTTTAAATTTATCAGATGATTTTAATATGAAACAGTTTGAAAAACACTAATGTATACTATTAGTGTTAGTAATTTTCTAGTGACCTAGGGTTTGCAATGTTGATTTTCAGTTATGGCATATGATAACTATATTGATTTGGAATTACACCAAGTTGCAGTAACAGAAGCAAAGCAAATATTCTCAGTTAACAAAAACTCTAACAATAATGGTCCAGGCTAAATTATCCATTGCACAGGTTAATGCCATAGGGTCCTTAACTTCTTCTTCAAAAAATAGACTGGATTTTTCTTTCAGCCCCTGCTGTTTTTCCAGGAAACAATAAGAAAAATTAGCAAGGATATAGGAGAGGTTGCATTATCAAAAAAGCATGTTTTCCAGTAATCTTCCATCAACTAGGTGCCCAGAAATTAAGCCATAAATGAAATCAGAAAAACCTGGGATGCACAGTATTTTTTTTTCTATTTTTATTTATACCAGTATTATTCTTATCTTGCATCCTGAAACCATGCATACCATTTTGATATTCTTGGTTGCCCTATAACACTCTTTTCTTACACATGATAAAGTATTCAATGCTTTTGTTGAAGAGACATGTTTCTCATCTTATAAAAATATGACATATATAAAATCTCTTTAGAGACCTATTTCCAAAATATAAATCATTTTTCATAGAAATTATGATAGAGAATATGCTTAATGACACTATCATACATATATAAAATTGTACTACTAACAAAATTATATAAATGGGAATGCCTCATTAAACCAACATTTACAATTTGCTATTTGATCAATACTCATGAAAGGTTTCCCCTGCCCCCTTGGCTAGAAAATTATCTCTATCAGTTAGAACTATTTAAAAATTCAGATGGTGTGTACTTCTGTTATTCTAAATCCAAAGGGAAAAGCTTTATTTCACCCCCTTTTAGTTCAATTATCAATGTAATTGCTCTGGACATTATGTAATTTACGTGTTCATCTTTACTTGTATTGCTTGATGATTTTCCTTTGGAATGTTGTTTCAAAGAAGAACATATTAGTTACAGTTTCACACTTACAAAAAATTGAACTTGGTAATGGAGAGGACTTGGAAAAGATTTCAGTATTTCTTTCTACTTTTTTTAAGTTACAAATCTAGATCTAATCAGGAGACAGAAATCACAGTAATTGAAAAGGGATACTTAATATAAAAGAATCATTAAAACGAACAGACTTGTAGACACAGACAACAGAAGGGTGGTTACCAGAGGGAAGAAAGAATGGGGGAGGATGAAGAGGATAAAGGGGTCAAATTTTTGGTGATGAAGGGAAACTAGACTTTGGATGGTGAGCACACAATGTAATATACAGCTGATATACTATAAAATTGTACACCTAAAACAATGTAATCAAACCAAATGTTATTCAATAAATTTAACCTGGAAAAAATCATTAACAATAAGGGATTTTCTATAAAGGAGTAAAGAGTGCTATAAAGAAGTAGAGTAAATTTTGATAGTTACCAGAAAAAAACAATCATTCTTTGACATATAAAGACCTTTTATCAACTACAGATATATGTATCAATAGAGTATAGAGACTTTAGAAAACATATTTACACATACACAGTCATCTAAACCATGGTAAAGGTGCCATTGCCATTTTTGGAGAAGAAAATAATTCTTTCAAAAATGACACTTAATAACTGGCTATCAATATTTTTTTTTAAAAAACCTTACTCCCTATGTCAAATTCATTGTCAGTTTCAAGTGGGTAACATACCTATATGTAACAGGAAAAAACTTAAAAGTTTGAAGAATATTAAGAGAATATCTCCATAGCCTTGGGAGAGTTAATATTTTCTTAAGAGAGACAGAAACCATTACATAGGTGAAAAAGACAACACATTAAAAGTAGGACTTTTACTACCAAAAAGACATAATAAAGCAAAAGGAAGATTATAGGATGGAAGATATTTTCAATATATAGATCCAGTTAATAATTCATATAAGAATAAGAACTCCAGAAATTATTGATAAGAGGTCATCCAATTAAAAATTGTCAAAAGAACTGAATAATCACTTTGCAAAAGAAAAAACAAATAGCCATGAAAGGTGAAAAAGGAAAAAAAAGCTCGGATGTTACTAGACATTAAGAAAATTTGCTTTAAAATCACATAAAATGCCAATAACTCTCAATCAGAATATCTTACATTTAAAAATACAATACCACATATTGCAAGAAGTGGAGTGCCTGGAATTCTTATTACACTGCTAGAGGGCTGTACATTTGTACAAACACTCTGGAAAACTGTTTAAATACTCCAATGGATTGAGTATAATCCAGTAATGCCATTTGTCCATAATCTCAACAGTAAGGGGTTTCTGTGGCACGACTTGACTTGTAAACAAGATTTTCTGGCATTATTTATGAAAGTTTGAAAATTTGAAATAACCCAAATATACTTCAATATTTTAGGCCAAAAAAGATAGATTTTGGTATATTCATGAACTCATAGTTTTATTATTGACTGAACCAAATAATTATTATGTGTGTCCAGTTTTATAAAATTTAAAAATAGGAAAAACTACTCTGATGATAGAAGTCAGAACAATGGAAATTGGGAGGAAGTTAATGATAGGGATACATTATGAGAGATTTGAGGGTCTAAATATACATCATATGGATGTGTTCGTTTTGTGAAAATTCATCAATCTGATCTTTAAAATTTGTGCACTTAACTGTTTTGAAAATAGTGAATTAAAAAAATATTTGAAGAAAAATGAAAGAGAAGAGAGAGGAGGGAGAGAGAAAAAAGGTGGGGTGGGGGAGAGAGGGGATATGCAAAATAAAATCTTGGCTTCTCTTTTATCCTCAGTGCTTCCCATCACTGGTCTGAAGTGCTGCTATGACTTCCTGTATCTCTGTCAATGTAGATGGAAGCCATGGATTGGGTTAAATCCTTTCATTTTACTTCAGAACACCAAAACGAAAAACATTAAGTGACCTGCAGGAGTCGTAGTCCCTCGTGGCATGTGTAGGTCCCCAGTTTTAACCTTTTTTACCCACTCTGTACCTAGGAGATAAACATTCCCTGTTGGCTATCTTGAAAAGTAAGGATAGTCACCTAAAGAGAACATTTTAATTTTCTGATGAACTTTCTTGGCTGTAACACTTTCTCCTAAGAGGTTCTACCTTGACTTGCTGATTAATTAACACTGATTGAAGAGATGCCTCATGACCCTCTGTGTGCTTGCTCCCCTTTGGATTAACAGTAAACTGACAAAAAGGGATGTGTTAGAAAGGATTATGCTTCTGTGACAGAAGAATATCTTTTAAGACATTTAGAAATAATACAGCAGAAAATGAAACATTATTTTCTAAGTTGTGTGCAGAAAATATAGCGGTTTAAACAGTTTGAGTTGAACATTTTGGTGAGCCCTTGATTTACATACACCAGTTTTTATCTTCTTCTTTTTTCACAGTTTATCTATTGTCCCACTAGACTTGAGAAAAAAGTCAGAATGTCAGTATCACCTTGAGTTCACCAGGATGGTAGCTTAAAATCACTTTCATAACTTTATGATTACACTGTTCATATTACCTTTTGTGTTATATTTTATGAGATAGTGTGGGTTTTTATTTCTTTTTATATGTGAAGCTGTGAATTTTAACTAAAGGTTAGGGAATGAATTTTTCAAAAAATTTCTTCATTAATCCCATGAGAGCTCTCTGTTTTCAGTAGGAAATCTTGTCCCTAACTTGCCAACTTGTTAGATAGCAATCTTATTTAGAGCCTCCTCTGTTAATGGTGATGAGTTGAAATGGATATTAGCTTTTTGATCTTTAATATGGAAGGTGTTTGAAATTTGTGTGGTTTGAAAGAGTAACCCAAGGCAATGATGTGATGCCTGTTTTTAGTAGTGATCCCCAGGGATGCTGCTGTGCATATAAGCATGTCTAATGTGATATGTAGCCAGGGGAATTATGGAAATTAATTATTTGTTCTTTTATGGATTTCTCAGCTGTGATTTCCATTATTACCACATTTCTGATATATAAATTATAGATTATTGTATTTTCAGTTATCTTCTGCAAAATGTGGATTATTAGTATGTTTATTATATGTGTAAATTGATACTGTTTAGTATAGAAACATGATTTTCTTCTTGATACTGATTTTCCCAAAATTCCAGTCTCTTTACCACTGTACTCACCTGTGCCCTCGTTGAGAAAGGACAAACCTATAAAATGGTTTGCTTTTGTTGCTCTTATTGTTCAGTTGCATTTTTTGACCAGGCATTTTCACTTAGGTATTGTTTTCTTCTCTATTATCCTGTACTCAAGCAGACACTTCCTTTGTATTATTTCTCAAATTGTTATTCAGATATATGCTTTCTAGTAAGGTATTATTTGTAAGGACTCAAGAGAGTATTTCTAAAATATTATTGTACATAAGTATCACTAAAGAAGTTTGTTTAGGTATAGATTTCTGGGCTCCAAATCAGAGACTTTGGTTAAATAGGTAACTAGTGTGTCTTACAACCTCTAATTTTATTGAGCTGAAATTTCTGGAAATATTTATGTATACAGAGAGCCCTTAGACCAATTCTTTAAGGTCTGATAACTATATGGTCTGTCTAAGGTTTCCAACTTCAAACTCTGTAGGTGACTGCCTCTCTGCCTCTTCACAAGGCATGTGAGCCCTAGTCTCAAGACCTCTCTCACTGAGCCACAAAGGGGATTATTTTATGGTCATCTATTCACATGTATTCCAACAACCATTTATTCATTCAATGAATAATTATTCACTCCTAGATGTAAGCTATTCTAGTTATTTGGGTTATATCAGTAAATAGAACAAATTCGGTCTTCATGGATCTTTCTTTCAAGTTGAGATAGCCAATAAACATAGCAAATTAAATAACTAAATTTTATGTTATGTAAGTGCTATGGGTGGGGGAGAGTAAAGTAAAGAGGCTGAGGAATGTGAGTCTAGTAGGACAAGATGAAATTCTATGTACTGTGGTAAAGGTAAGCTTCATTGAGAAGACATTGTACAATGATTTAAAAGAGGGAAGAGAGTTAGGCATGTGAGTACATAGGAAAAGACTGATACAGGAAGAGGGAGCAGTGGGACAAATAAGGTAAGAGTATGCTTATAGTGCTTAAAGAATGTCAGGATGCTTGGTATGTCTGGTGTGGTCCAGGCAAAGAAGAGAGTCATCTGTAAGAACTTTAGCAAAGAACCTGCAAGGTCTTTTGATCCTTTGTAAGAATTTTGCATTTACTCTCAATGACATCAGGGTCCATTACAACATTTTAAGCAGAGGAGTGTCTTAAATTTTTAAAAGATCACCCTGGCTGCTCTGTCAAGAAGAAAATTTACAAGGGCGAAGATGAAGGCAGGGAGATCATCTCCGTAGCTATCTGCAGGCAAGAGATAATGGTGGCTTAAACTAGGTGGTAGCAATAGGTGTTGAGAAATTGTTGGATTACACCTTATGCATTTTGGAGAACTCATTTTATTAAAAATTAATGTGAAGTATGAGAGAAAGAGGGAAGAAGGTGACTCTATGTTTTTGTATTTCATAAGAATTAAACTAACTTGGGATAAATAAAGACCTCAGTCCTGTAATTACTAAGGTTTGATATATCAATTAATTTCAAAATACTGGTTTGGGGAAAGCAGTGGATATAAGTATCTAAATCTCAGAAGAGAGTTCTGAGCTAAAGATACAAATATGGGACTTGTCACTATTTAGAATTTTGAAGTATGAAAGTAGATATGAATTTAAAGATATTGAGTTTACACAAGAAGAGGAAAGAATTAAAACTGACTCCTGGAATGCTGTTGGGGTACTGGAGAATTTGACTGCCAGTGGACTTGCAAGCTGGACCCAGGCAATGAAATTTCTCATCCCTCCCCTGTCCTTGGATGCATATTCTTACAGTTCTCATGATGGGAGCCGTGTTCAAGAACAGAACCTTCAGGCAGTAATGTGTTGTTGAGACCATCTGTGCAGTATACATGACTGAGCCCAGTTAAGGCCTCTGTAGAAACTTTTAAGATTCTGGCTGGCAGGTGCAGAGACCTACTTGTCTTGCTGCCTACCCAAGAAAAGCCTGGTACATAATTTCCCTTGCTTATTAAACTGCCACTTACCAATCTGAAGCGGTCTGCCTCTTCCTTTAATCTCCTCTTGTCCTGCCAACTGTGAACCAAAAGATATTCCAGTATAAAGAGGGCAATGGGGAAGAGAAAATACCAGCAAAGGAAATGAGAAAGAATCACTTGAGGGGTAGGAATAAAACTAAGAGAATATGTGTCCTAGAAACCAAGTGGGAGGAAATCATGCCATAACTGATAGCTGAAGTAAAATTAGAACTAGAAATTGACCACTATTTTTCATTATGAGGATATCATTGGAGACCTGGACAAGAGCAATTTTGGTGTAATGGTGTGGACAAAAGCGTAATCTGGTTGTTTTTAAGAGAGGGAGCAAGGACAGGAAATGAGAACAATAAATATAGACAAATCTTGGAGAGGAGTTTTGCTATAACTAAAGAACTGGTATTAGGAGAAATGGGAATAAGAATGATTTTTGTTTTGTTTTGAAGATTAGAGAAATAATGGCATGTTTGTATGGTGATGTAGATAATTGAACAATTAAAAATCAATGATATAAATAACAGAAAGGACAGCTGATGAAGTAATTTGCTTTACTGTGGAAGAGAGGTGGAATCTAGTGCAAATGTGAATAGATCGATTTAAAGAAAGCACAGAGAGCTCATTCATGTAATAGGTACAAAAATCTTTCAGTACAGGTTGAACAATATTATTAGAGTGACTGGGGCAGTTACTTGGAAAAATAAGAATTGGTGATCAGTAAAATTGAGACTGTGGTCGTGGCTGTTTGCAGTGTCAAGATAAGACTCAGAGTGAATGAATGAGGGACAGAAGAGGACAGAATCACTAGAGAAGAGGATTTCAAAGAACCGAGACAATAGGCATTACAAAACTCATTTATAAACTTAAATGAAGACCATTTTTAGAATAACAATGACATTAAAGAAAACTCTTATCAAGAATTGAATAACAATGCTCCAAGGGTCAGAAAATGGCATACTATTTAACTTGAGAGTTTTAATCGAGGGCATGATGGGGACTTTTTAAGGTTAGAATGAGGCAGACATCTGACCCTTTAGGCCTAGAGGTGGCAAAAGTTTCCCACCCTTGCTCATTACTGGGCGCCTCACCATTTCTTAATTCTGTTAACTCTTCCCATACATCTGTAACTAGCATTAAAATCTCTTAATTAAATTTTTGAATGTGCTCTCTCTTATCTTCTGATATACTAATCTATAAAGTTCCAGAGGCTAATGTGTAAAGCAGTGAGTTCTTTAATATTGAATTTTCCAAAAGAAAAATTAAGAATTATTTGTCTATAATGTAGGGGAAAAAAATCTCTTAGTTTAGAAGTTGGTCTGATGTTCTTCAAGTTTCCTTTAATTTTAAGACTGTGGCATGTAAATGAGATCCATTCCAGGAAATAGCATTAAGAAAATCAAAACTACATGAGGTTGTTGTACAATTTTCACTTTTTAGATATATGTCCAGTACTGAAAGTTGGAAATTCCTCATTCTCTTTTAATCATGCAGATTTGCAACATTCTTGAGCTGTAGTTTCTTCCATCATTCATTGAATAAATAGTTGACCTATCATAATAGGTTGCTGTGATACTCCAAAGGACCTTCAGCAATTTCATTCCACCTGCTAATTTTTCTCTTCTATTTTGTAGGTTCGTTTATTAATGCACCTTGAGAATTTCTAGCTTTCGTGCTTTTTCCTTAACATTTAGCATATTAGTATTATTTTTATTCTTTGGCATTTTTCTTAAGCAGTATCATTTGTAAATTAGTCATATAGATCAATATTACTAGTAGAATACCAAATAAATATAATAAAGAGAACACCCTGTATTGAATAAACTATATACTTTGCTGATTATGCTCATCTGGGATAAGTAGAGTATCCAGAATTTTGGCTGAGAACATTAACCACATGATGGAGTAGCAATGCTCATCAGTAGAGTGTGTAAAGCACCATTCGTTTTATATATTCTTATTGGCCAAAAGCTAATGATAGTCCCTTCATGCCATCTGAAGAAATACTCAACATTATATAATAATATAGTAATGGATTTTCTCCTATATGTTCCTATTAATCTATGTGTATTTGGGTCTCTCAGAAAACATAAAAGCCAAGTCATTAGTGTAAGTAAATAAGGAATGCATATAATGATTTATTACTATTTCTAACTATCAAAGACAAGGAAATAGAAAAGAATAAATTTTGGCTGCCTACATACTTTATGCCAGATACTATGTTATGAATATCGTGTCTTCTGTTTCATTTGACTGTTGCAAAATCCCTGAGTACTAGATATGCTTATCTCCACTTTACAGGTAAAAAGAAATAAAAGAGAGAGAGAGAGAGAGAGAGAGAGAGAGAGAGAAGAGAGAGAGAGAGGAGGGAGAGAGGAGGGGAGGGAGGGAGGGAGGGAGGGAGGGAGGGAGAGAGAGGAGAGAGAGAGAGAGAGAGAAGAAGGAGAAGAAGAAGGAAGAAATAGTGTATAATTTGTCAATGTAGTTGGGGGATTCATCTGAGATTCAAACTTAGGTCCTCTCATATCCACATCTCATATTTTTTGTCATGATATCATGCAAGTTACTTTTGTGGGAAGACTAACCATTTAGCTATCTTCAGTCCTATGAATGTCTATGTCTTTTCCTTTGATTTTACAAGAAAAAGGAGGAGGAGGAGGAAGAAAGTGGGAGGATAAGGAGGACAAAGAGAATGAGGAGAAAGAAAAATCCTGAGAGGAAGAAAAAAGGTGTGTTTGTATATGAATTTATAATATATGAAATGCAGTAATAAGAATATAATTTGACTTTGATTTAGCTGTGTCTTTGAATTTTAGGGTTAGAGTTAAAGATTATTGGTAAATTACAAACATTATTTAATTTTTTTTTCTTTATGGAGTAAGTTGGATGGTGGCTCATACACAACAGAAGGTAGCTTCTGTTTCAAACTTTAGAAGATATCACAGAGTTTTGAATTTTTGGAAATCTTACTCATAGGAAGAAGGAATGAAACAATTCAGGCTGTCAGCCAATATCAGGAAGGACTGGTGCAAATAATTGGGGCAGGGACTTAAAATAGGACTTTGAAACCAAGATAGGAACCCATATATTAGCTGGTGGCTGAGTTTCTGGCAATGAGTAATAAGGCAAGGATCCAGATTCAGGAACTAGGTTGAAAATCAAAGAGTGACCAAAGCAAAGATGAAGATAAATGAATCACTGGATAGCAGAAATAAAGATTCTTATATTTCCCTCACATAGGGAAAGAAGGGTTCCACAGTTTGTCCAAGGGTTTGGCACACCTTAATGGCTCAAAGTGTACAGGTTAATAGATGCAAGAACAGCAATCTGGGCTGATCTTGATAGCAGTGAACATATCACAAATTTCCTTATAGCTCAAGCTGATTCTACAAGAGATTCTCTTATTATAATCTAAATTAACTTTAAAATTCAAATAAAATTGATCAGGGTTTACAAAGGGAGATTTAAATACAATTCACCATGAGGTTTGTGTGTGGAAATGAATACATTGTGTGGGAGCTATTTAGAAGGAAAAACATTGATTGCAGTGATATAAACTCCTGTTTTTCCACAAGCCTTTAAAAAAAAAAAAAACTGGTTTTCTTCTTATTTAAATACTGTAGGCTTCATGGGCCTCTGTAAAATGATATTTCTGTTTAGATTTTGTCTGAGTTTTCTTTTAGACAGAGCTCCATAATACCAGTTTTTACATTCATCTATTTCTTTTTCATTGAAAGGCTGTCAAAATTTCTCAAATATGTAGATAAGTGTTATTCTTACTACTAAATAAAGTAAAAATAAAAAGAAGCCAAGAGATATTCATTGCTTAGTGGTATTGTCTGAACTTAGAATATCTAAAATGGATTTTCCAAGGAAAGTCTTAGAAATCTAATACTGAATTTGGCATACTGCAAGACAGCTACTTGACTTGGGCAACAAAAACAAAAGTTCATTAAGTAGTTAGTCAAAACACAATCTGAAATGTCGCAAAACTAAAATAGTCCCTATGTCTTAATATTATCAACACAAAATCCTAGTTGTTCATTGAATCTTGATCTGGCACCATTTTCTACCAATGTTCAAAGTCAGGGTAAATAACCAATTTTAAACATTTTTCTCTGTGTTCAAAATTTGTCTCCTGGATGTATTAAATCCCCTGTCCAAAAGGCAATGAAAGGTTTTTTTGTTTGTTTGTTTTATTTGTTGTTGTTGTTGTTGTTGTTGTCATTTTTCAGATGTGCCAAAGAAGCAAATACACTGTGAATGCTGTCCCTATTTTGTTTTGTTTTCTTTTTTAAGAAGACCATGCAGAAGTCCAGTCATGCCTCTGGAAGATGAGTAGTAGAGTCATAAAATGACAGGCATCTAGAATAGTTTCCCCCTAAAGAATAGCAAAAGCTGTTGCTTTTGTGTCATCAAGTAAGATGTTGATTCATCACAAAATTAGACATTGTTACAGAGAGAAATTTTGCAATCTTCATCTAACTCTTATAAGATACATCGTATTTTCTCTTTTATGTTTAACAGAAAATGATCTGGTTATTATATTGTGCTTTATACTGAATCCAAAAAGGCTAAACAAATTCTAGGAAAGAGGTTATGCTTGAATGTTCGATATGGTTATGATTTCCCAGTAAAGTTATAAGAAAGGCATTAACTAAAATAACTTTTTTTTTTGTATACTTCTTTGGTATATCATGTATTTTAAACACATTCTCTTCTTAGTTTTTAGACATGTGGAGGTTTGACACCATGCTTATGAACTTATTCAACTATTTTTATATATTTTTCTAGATATTTGGAAATAATATTTATAAGGGAATGACAATTGTGCACTATTGTGTACCAATTATTAATGTGTTTTTCATACATCACCAGTTTTTTGTTTTTTTGTTTTTTTTTAATCACAGTAACGTATGGAAAGGAGAGGACACTCAGGAGTATGAAAAGATTACCTAAATTTCTGTAGTTGTTAAAAGGCCACCCACTTTGCATATCCTATCTTGGAATGTAAAAACACACTCTTTTTATTAAAAAGTATCTCCAACCACACAGCTCCTTCTACATGTCTGGCCATTTGCTACAGAATAAAACAACCGATTCTGAAGTCTCAACTGATTGCTAAATATTTCTTAATGCCTTCTGCTTATAGTTTGATATTATTTAGCTAACTTGGCTTTACTTGAATTGTATCACTTTTATTTTGCACACAAAAAAAACTGCCAAATTCACAAACTCATTGGAAAAGAAGTTATCACAAATTATCAAATGTTATTTGAATCTGCATTGATTAAGCAACTAGTTGTTTTACATCTTGCTGTCCTTGTTGTTGTTTTTTTGTTTGTTTTGTGGTGGTTGTTTTCTTTGAACTGGTTATTATGCTATTGGTCAATTATGGCCATGTGTCAAAACCTTACAGAAAGATATATTAAAAGAATGGTTGACACTATAAATAGGGAAGGTGGTGGAGAAAAGTGAAAAGATTTACTTAACGTCATATTGCAAAATAATCTGAAAAAAAAAAGAATATTTAGTTTTTTGACTTTAGTTAAGTTCTCACAAAAAATTATCTTCATCTATTTCCTACAATGGAAAAACTTTGCCTTAATGATGATTTGCTTTACTAGTTGTCATGTATGAAGTAAAAATAGCTTTATTGAGAAGTATAATGACTGCTCTTTCAGGGAAAATTCTTATGTCATTGCTTCCAAGAAATGCATCCAAATATTTTTCAAATCTGATTTGTTTATGGATATCAGTGGCATTTTGGAACAATAAAAGCATTTCATTTGGCAAACGGAAGTGAAAGGCAATCTTAATAGAAACATTTTTTGTCAATGTCTTTGCAAGGCACTCAGGCTTGTAGGTTAACTTGTAATTTGTGATTACTGTATATTTCAGAATATTTTCATGGATGCATCTTCTTAAATAGAAGCTTTTAAGAAGTTTTTCTACAATCACATGGCAAGACTTTCAGTATTTTATTATTTATCTTCAGTGCTTGTACTTCTCAACACTAGATACATTGATTAAATTATCTTTATATCCACTGGCAGTAGAAGGATCTCCTTTTAGAATAAAATGTAGTAGTTTTACAAAGGATAGAGAAGAAAAAAATACATGTGTAAAGTTATATGTCGCAGGGTGAGAAAAGTGAACTGCAATAGCAAGGAATGTAGCTTACTGGAGAACAAAGATTTGTAGCTTGACTCCTTTGATTGGTAACCTTAACTTAAAGTCCAACATGAGCGGAAGTCCAACATAACCTTAATTAAAAGTCCAACGGAGCCATACAACTGCATCTTTTGCTTAGATTAAGCTAGAAAGGACATGGAACTTTTTTTTAAAGGTGCTCTCTGGTACATTGGAAATTCTGTGGATGAACTGCTGACTCTCTGTAAAATACTAAAAAATAATTTTGGTAAATGTGCCAAGTTTAATATTTATTTCACCACACTGACCTGGCAATTTACAGAGAAGTTTTGAAAATAGCTTACCTAAATTGCAATAACTTGTTCTGCTTCTTGATCAAAACTAATATGAAAATACCCTTTTCTGTCCTTGAAGATTCATGGCTGTGTTTGAGTTTAGTAAGCGGGGTTGAAGGAAGCAAAGATAGTGGGTCTTGGGGAGGAGCACAGAAGATTTGACTCCTCCTGGTTCTATTCCTGACTTTGATTCAAATGTGTGCCCTTGCCGCACCTTGGTCTTTTCATCCACAATCTATGAGGTTGAAACAGATAAACTCAAAAGTGCCTTCAAACTCTGACACTTTGCCAAACATCTTTGAATGTCGTAAGATGAAGTAGCCTAGCTTCTGTTTTTCCTGTTTCTACTGACATGGAGCCCAGGAACAGAAGTGTCTTATCTCTGTTTTTTTACTAGTCTTCCTGCTCATTATTTATTATGACCCCATCTTTCTCAGGAGCTCTTTAGGATTCTGAATATTTTAGATGGAAGAGATGCATACTGAAGGTATCTCTTCTGAATACTGATATTAGATGATGGTGGTGAAGATAAACATCTGAGAAAAATGAGTCGAACAACTTTTTCCTTCCAAAAGAGCAGTAAGACACACACACACACACACACACGCACGCACGCATGCACGCACACACGCGCGTGCACAGTGAAGGGTAAGAGAAAAGAAGACTGAAAGAGAAAATGGATCTGTAAACAATCTTAGAGAAGAAACTGGGTTTAAATTTTAGTTTCGTCATTCGTAAGTATTGAGGATCTGAGTGGATTGTTTACTTAACATTAATTTTAACCTCCTTCGAGTGTGCTATTAAACTTATATTCTTCAGACTCCCTTGCAATTACAGTTCTGATTAGAATTTAAGTTTCACCTTTAAATGCTCTTACATGAAAAAAATCAGAACTAAGTTTGGGAGAGAGACAGGCATGAGGCTTCTATTTTGTATAGAGAAGTGGTGAGGTTTTGAAGCCATCAACTCTAGAAATATTTATTGAATAAGTAGGTTGAGTATCTGGGCTCCTTGTCATGGCAGACACCTCAGCTCTCTGGAAAACCCAGTTTTGAAGTGTTGCATATGGGATTCATCCTTTAAAGTTCAGTTATTTCTTCAGCCCTACGAACAATTCCGTAAGCCACTAACTATGCCATAACCATTACTTTTTACTTAACTTTGCTAGATTGATTTTCTTCAACTGAACCCTGGCTAATATAATTTGAAAACTTGGTAAGTCTAGGTTTATTTCTTTGCAAAATATGAGTGAAATTAAAATACTTTATAAAATTAATATTCTTTGCGTTAAATAAGGTAATATATGTGAAGTGCTTAGCATAATAATTGACATATTTAGCATTCAATTAATATTTGGTATTGCCATAATTATTATTATGACAAGATGGAGGAAATAGCATAATCCTATTTCAGTTATTTCCTGATACATAACCCCCAAAAAACCTGGTAATATAAAATAATTATTTTAATGTCACAAATTCTATTGTTTAGGGACTCAGAAAGACATATTGGACTGCTTGTCTTTGCTCCAGAATGTCTAAGGTTCAAGCTCAGAGAACTTAAAGTCAGAGGTGGTTCAATGTCAGGGCACTTTTATCATCTGAAGAAACATCTACTCACAGGTTTGGCACCTGGGCATGTGTAGAAAACCATAGCAACTATACATATTTCTCAATGTGGCTTAATTTGTTCAGAGCATGGCCACATTCATGGTAGCTCCAGGCAAAATTCCTCAGCAAAAGTTCAGCAGCTCAAATACCATATTATTTAATAAAAATTTACTATATTATGAATGAATAGGATTTATCCTAGAAATGCAAGATCGATTTAAGATTTAAAATTCAATGAATAGAAAGATTCCCAAATTGAAGAGATTTTTTAAAAGGTTGTTAAATATTTCCTACAAAATAAAATGTGTAATACTGGACAAAATTGTCAAAAGCAGCCTTTTCAGGACTCTGAAAGTTAATCAAAGACATAGAAAAAACAGCAGTATTTATTCTTAGAAAAATACTACAGATTTTGTAAGAACAGATAGTATAGCCTTGCCTGGACTGTTCCCATATCTCCACTCTACCATTTAATTACCAAGAATGAAAATTTTACTGATAATGAGAATGGTAGTCCTAATAACATAGATGTGCCCCTGATTAAGTGCTGCTCTTTAGTTGGAGGTAACAGACTTAATTAGGAGAGGGATAATAAGTATCCAACTGAATTCATTATGAACAGGGAAATCCCAAAGCCCTTTGAGCCTATAATTTTAGTTGCAATGAGAGGTAAATCTGTCTGAAATTTATTGAGGTAACCAGGAACTAGTAGGGAAAACTGAGGAATTAGTGGAGGAGACCTATGGTAGCCCATTGTAAAGTTAAAAGGGAATTTCAAAAACTGGTCGAGCTTTGAATCCATTTCCCAACATACATGAACATCAACTGACACATGGTAGAAGCCTTTGAGGTTTGCAGTGGATAAGCAGGACATTCACTCTTTCCATTGCCTAAATGATAGGATATGTACAGACTGTGACGATTCCTAGGAAGCCAATCTTAAAATATAAAAGTAACTTTTTA